>JAECUM010023065.1:0-61955 GCA_016617855.1 Megalonaias nervosa | reverse complement strand
TGTATGACTGATATGACTGAAAAATTGTTAAAGCTACGTTAAAAATGCAAATCACGCGCGCACGCACACACACACACACACACACACACACACACACAAGATGTATGCTGTGGCGGCCATAATGAATGATTGAATGACATTATTTTCATTTAGAACCAATTAGGCTATGTGTTGTAAATTGTCATTGCAATCCTCAAGGTCGAGTCGTACCAGCAGATAATGCTTCTTTACAGTGTGTTGTCTTCACATTTTTCTAGGATAAATCCAATGAGCATAGTTCACTTGAATTGATCGTGCATGTGATTATGTGAACAATTTCATTGGATTTTATTGCAAAATATCAGCGTAGAAACAAGACATTAACTGAGAAAAATAAGACCAGTGCTAGGGATTCCCCTCATTGTTCAAAATTATACACCGATCATTATCTTATTTCAGGTACTTTATTGGACTTAGGAGAGGAATTAGCCGAATTCTGTACAGTTGTAAATTTCCATTCACTTTCTCAGTTCTTGAATAAAGTCATGCTCAGTTTCAGTTTTTAAATACATTTTGAGACCAATGATAGCAGGGGAACGCCATAAAGCTGTAAACAATAGTTTCCCTTTCCCTGTTCGCAAGTGATGCATTGTTACAGCGGTATTTAACAATAAAAGAAAAGCTGGTGACGGTCTGTCCTTGTACATACTATACAGGTGGTACAATGCAAGGATTTTTTCTCGTAATGTAATGTAGAAAGTAGTTGAGACTCTTGATGCCACTGAAATATTAAGGTGCAACTTTAAAAACATGTAACGACTCTTGTAATGCATATTTAATTTGTATTGCGTTGGTCATCATCCATGATTATTTGTTATCTATTCTAAATTGTGAGATTGACCTTTGTCAGTAATTGAGCTTAGGGTCTACCTGACAAAACTCTGTTGTGTAAACAATATAATACATAGTTAATATTTCTCAATGATTTTAGATTATATATAAAGACCATTATTACTGGAGGTAAAAATGTTTACTTGAGTTTGAATTTAGGACATTGCTATTCCTCTTGGGAATTCCTAGTGTACCTGCTGAAATTCATGTTCTGTACTAAAGTTTTAGTAAGAGACCTGACATTGTTTACAACTTAAAATATTCTGAAGATAATCTTCAAGCTGGTTCTGTTATTATGTCTTTTGTTGTTTTGTTTTTGTTTAGAAATGGGAGAAGTAAACAGAACTTCTTATTCCATATCTTAACATCAGTCTTAGAGGAATCAATTTAGGTTGTGTTTCAGTTAATATTTCAGAGGATTCACTTCTTTAAATTATTCACTGGAATTTCAAGGTGCTCATTGTTACTTCTTGGACAAAATCATAGTTTTGGAATTAAACATAATTCATTTAAAGACAGTTTGGATTATATCACCGTAATACATCAAGGCTGTTGACACATCAGCACATTAGAGGCTATTGACATCAAGTTCAATATTGGAATTTGTTCGGATCACTAATGAAATTTATTTGAAGAAGAAAGACATGCAATTGCAAAATGAGAGAGTTGCAGAAAGAGGAAAGGGCGAGAGAAAGAGAACATTGGCAAATGGAAATAAAACAGATGGAAATATAGGGAGAAAGAAAAACGGGAAATGCAATTTAGATTAAAAGAATTAGAAATGAAAAGTGGAAGGCACCCCTTCCCTCCCTTTCCATTTGATGTTGTCATAAATAATAGGTTAGTGCCCATTTTTAGAGAAAAGGAAGTAGATCAATATGGCCAAGATGGCATTGGAATCTATTTTAAAAAGTGTACTTATTGGCAAACCTAATAAAGTCTACACTTCACGGTCATTACAACAAATTGTTAATTATGATATGGTTAAGGAATGTATCTTGAAGGGTTATGAGTTGGGACCTGATGTATATCAACAAGGTTAGGAATTGCAAAATGAAAACTGGGCGGACCCATGTCGAATTTGAACAAAAAAAAAAGAACAAATACTGGATCGGTAGTGCTCGGCCAAGAAGGTTGATCAAGATTACGATAACCTCAGACAGCTTATATGACTTGAAAGGTTCAAAAATCTCATCTATATTGACACCAAGACCTACATTGACGAGTAAAAGGTTGAAACATTAGAAAATGTTGCTCATGCAGTTGATGATTATTCCTTGACTCAAAAGTTTCTTTTGTATATAAGTCTTCCCGTCAGCAGTTTTCTGGTAAATATCATCTCAGTCTCGTATCAGTATTTTCAAGCCTCAATCTGGCACATGTTTTAGGAATCAAGATCGATAAGGAATCTTTACCTAGTCCTATGTGTGCTAATTACAACAAGATAGGGCATGTTATTTCTGATTGCTACAGATTAAAAAATAAGCAACATAATAAAGACATTTTACAAATGCTCTAATTTTTTAAGAGGTCATAGTCACAATCCTGTATTTAAAGCAATAAATTTGTTGGATTAAAAAAAATGTCTGATTTTATTGTTGAGAATTATAAGCCATTCGTGTCGAAAGGTTCAATATTACCAGTGGACGGTGGGCAGTTCTGCATTCTCATTCAAGGCGTTGAGCGCGGCTTATTTTTCCTCTCCATTGTAGCGAACTCATTACCTTTGGATTATGAAAAACGGTGATGCACCTACTGAGCTGCTGTGGCCACCTACCTAATAATGTTTCAAACCATAGTATTAAAAATAAATAACAGTAGGAAGTTGTTGATGTTATATGGTTAAACGCCATTTTTAGCATAAGATAGGTTATACATGGCGGCCAGTATAAATGGTGGAGGAAGAACCCGGGAAAACCCCGGAAAGAACCACCGACCCACGAGAAGCTAGCGGCAAGCTTTCTCACATATCCACATTCGCCGAGCTCGAGACTCGAACCCACGCAAAGATGAGATGGCAGTGATCCGTAACGGTGAGCGCTAGGCTCTCGGGGTCTGTTACGTTTGCTAAGCCCCAGATATAAAGTCATGTATAGGCTATAATCCGCCTGTTTTGGAAATATTACCGCGGCCATGTGTTTGATGTCTAAAGATTGCCGCGGGGCTAGTGTTGAACTCTTACGCAAGGTTACCTGACCAGCCGAAGACCGGAAATTTGAATCGGCAAAGGCGATAGATCGCACGACTTAACAAAGGCTTGCAGTTATCACACCCATGTGTTAAATGTTAGCCCCAAAGATCAAACGGAAGTCCACGTGGTGAACGTGGCGTATTCTTATCCATCTCCACGTTGACAGACAGCGAGAATTACAATGTCCGCAAAGTTTGATTGGATCGGTTCACAGCGATATCCAGTCGGAATTGAGATAGAGGGTGTGATTACAATTCCGACCCGAATGATACTTTCAGAACTCGTAAGAGAAAATTTAGTATTCGCCTAGAGGGATTGCAGATCAATAGGGTTACTCCGAGAGAAGAAGCCACTCGTAATTTGGCGGCAACACTTAGAGGTATATTCGAAGGAATGACAAAACTCGAAGGAATGACAAGGTCAGTAAGTTATTTGCTCGATTTTTGCAGAATATTACTGCATCATAATTGTAATTATTTGTAGTATGTATACTTAATTACTAGGATCGTTAGTATGTAGAATTACCTATGTAGTGTTTCATTTACATGCGTATTTGAGAAATGGGCTTACGTAGAGAATTATTAGATAAGAGGCGGAATTATGTAGATTGTTAGCTTGTGGTCAGAATTAATTTTGTAATTCGCTATTAGGTTACTTAGTAGTAAACTAGTGCAGTTATTAATGCTTTTTCAATGACAAAACTATAAGAACTACTTCATTGCCAAGAAAATATTTGATTAAGACAAATATGAAAAGGTACAAATAGCAAAACTATAAATCTTAACACCAATTTAAACTTTCATGGTTTGAATGCAAATTAATCAAATTATCAAACTAAAATCTAAGAACACACTGCAATAACAACTTGAAAATCTACCCTGTTTGTCGACCTATACGTCACTGTGAAATTTGTCGAATTTGCAAATTTTGTACAGTTTCTATCCTTCGTTCATATGTAAGTAGATACCTAGTATAAGACAAGACCAGAGCAATACCTCTACTTTGTCTTTTTCACTACTGTTTGTTTTACACAGCATCATGAACTTTATCCTATCTGTAACTCCATAAATTTGCAGATCAGCACCATTAAATGTAGCTAAATGTACCAATTCGTTTCACACAAAATATTTAAAACAAATTAGCTACTTTTAGCTACAGATGACCTGAACATTTATTGAGTTAGAGATTTAAAATTCGCGATACTGCGTGAAATGCACCTTAGTAACTTTCGTTTTCAGGAATATTAATGGTGTCACTGTATGTATTTCAGATTACCAGCAATAGGGAAATTTCATCACTGGTACTAAAATGCCTTTTCCAGAGTTTTGTTTTGATGAGAGAGAGTCATGTTCATTCCATCGCATTTCATGCTGTTTTGTACATTAGTGCCCAGTTTATTTTATGCTTTTGTGAAGGAGAAAACAGTAATAAACTAAACAATAAATGTAAACTATTCAAATACTGGTCATAATCCTTACGTTTCAGAGTTTAAATATTCACAAAATTTATATCGATATAGACTCCATTTACGTCAAATCCGAAAAATGACCATTTAATCATATTGTGTAATCTTCTTTGTATGCACAATGACCTCTCCATTCCGAACAAATAAGAGTAAGTACATGTACACTTCCTGTTGTTAGTCGGGCTGTGGTTTTCACATTTGCTCATGCTAGTTATTACTCTCAATGACACTTCTGTCGGCGAGTACAAAATGTGTCACTCGTTGAGAAACTTGCACGAGTAAGCACCTGGCGTTACATGGTACCGTATTCACAATACCTTATAGGTAGCCTCATTTCCTAATTTGATACGGTATGCCAAACATTGACTTCAAACAGGTTTTAACTGAATGACCTAACACAAGCATTAGTGTATTTAATTAGTATGTAAATAACACTGCAAAGCGATTTTGTTTCTGAAACAATGGATATCATAATTAAAACAGTGGTATCAATTGATAATGGAATATAACATTGCCTATATACAGGAGTATTATCCTGAAACGTCTCGTATCGGGGCATATTTTATTTGATCACGAGATGCAGGAAGAAAACTGAGATGGTATACCCGTCTTTGTCATGGTTATTCATCTTCTAAATTGTCTATTCTAATGCACGTATATGTAATCAAATTTCAACAACGTACATTACTAGTACATGCTGCTTTAGCGCAATTTAACATCTGATTCATATTTATTTAATACTGAATATCATATAGATATTTTTAAAATCCTTCTGAATGTCGGGTCCTAATTTTTTTTGTTCACGATCTCTTCCCAAAATGATAATTATTTTCACACATTATTTTTCGTATATTTGGGAACTTTATACAAAACAAAAAATTAAACGATGAACGATAAAACGATTTGAATGACGTAATATACGAGTCGATTCGTAGTATAAGACGAAGCACAGGCTTTCTGATCCAAAAATATCAACTTACAGGCCTGCAAATATTTATCATCTGTTTGAATTTTTTTAGGTAAATCTTCTGGTTTTTTGGCTTCGGATTTTGAATTTTTTTATAAAGAATTTATTCTGGCTCCATGGACTACTTGCCAGAATAGGTTCCTTCCTCTTTTCCTCTTCACATGCTGCTTTTCATGGCAGGGAAGCAGGTCTGATAAATTGTCCCAGTTGTCTTTCTACAGCTGCCTTCTCCTCCTTAGACCATGGTACTCTTGTCATTTTCTTCTTTTTTGCTTTCACACTTGACTTACAGTTTTTACCTATAAAAATATTCCTTTTACTTTCAGATCTTACATTCACCAAACAATGATAACGTTTTAAACAGGAATGCAACTGTTTACCATATAAACAATGCAAAGAAACCAATACTGACAATAGGAAATATTAAAATTAAGATCTTGAATTCACACTGACAAATATATTATTGTAACATACTATTCAATTTGCTTTAACAGCAACAGCTACCAGTTAATTTCATTTACAAGCATAGTAAACATTATGTAATGTTTTTAATCTCAGCATTACAGCCATATAGTATATGAAGTATAGACAGTAAAAGAATGTAAGCAAGTTTAATTAACATCTCTAGGAACACATAAATCACTAAATGAATACCAGTACCATTAATTAAATACGATTACGATTTACTGGAACAATAAGTTTTGACATAACATTAATGTTGTTGGATAAAGTTATTACCGATTTTTCTCAAACAATCTTTAACGTACAGATGTTATCATTAACAGTGATTTCTTTTATTTTCATGTGAAAAACTTGTGGCTTTGTAAAAATATATTTCAGTTGGTGCTCTAATGCTCTGAAATAGTTATTTTGATACAGCGAAAGGTCCATCAACAGATACTATAAGAGTATGATCATCCCCATTTTGATGATGAACTGCTTTGCCCAGTCATAAACTCCCAGTTCTCTAGAGAATGAATCTCTCAATGACAAAAAGATACTTCCACAAGAAAATCCATTTCACTAATTATCCTGTTTTTAATAGAACAATTCCCATAAAACTCCTAAGTAACTGTTTCGATGAGACAAACCAACCTCTCCTATAACAGTCAGCTACTAAACATGTGATGGCAATGAGACAGTGGACACCTACATCATTAACAATGTTTGGAATACTGTAATGAATTCTAAAGTTCCACGAGAAGCTATTGTAACCTATTTTCTGAGGTGGTTCGTGGTTATTTTAATGTTTGCATACTTACAAGAAACAAATACTTTTAATTCTCAAATTTGGAACGTTCTGCATATTGATATTTTAACCTCTATACTTCCACACCAAGCCCTAACGAACTTTATTTTAATTAGGACTATCCCATACATATATACGGTAATCAGCTGCAACTGGCTATGAGACTGCAACTATAATTAACAGCCACCATTTTGTTTACATCCACGTCCACTGTTAATGTGAAAAAATGGTTCCCACAGATCCCAAATCAACATAAATGCGTCTTTCTTTCCAGATCTGATTCAATATATTTTTCAAGATTATAGTGGCCTTTAAGAAAACTTTTAAACCATCAAGCCTATGCATATCCCTTTTCATTATATATATATATATATATATATATATATATATATATATATATATATATATATATATATATATATATATATATATATATATATATAGTATTTGGCTAAAAGAAAGCAATACTTAAATGGTTGTTCATATATGCCATCTCTACTTGTATCTTCCAATTTAAGTTTTTGCACTTACCACAGTATCTATATTCACTTTATTCTAAATCCAAAGCAAACATGCCTACCCCAGTTTTTGAGGGACTCCACCACCAAAATGAGGTACAGAGCATGAAAATGAGGAATATAAGTATGTTAGCATGAATAAACATAATAAATTCTCTCAAAACATCATTCAATACCAGTAATGCATGTTTATAATAAATATTTTTGTACAAAACCCAGTACCCACCTATTTACAATTTATACAAATATATAAACTTCAAGTCCAGAACTAATCAATTCATCCTAAGGGACCTGTAGTAAGCACTTTTCAGGTTCTGCAGCTCATTTTCAGTGTAGATCCTGTCTGTAGCTGACCCTGGTCTACATTTTGAAATTAAAAGTGCCTCTACAGTCTTTGCACTCAATTTACTCCTGACCTCTGTTTGATTTTTTTCTCACTAGGGAGAAAACTCGCTCACAGTGTGCTGATGAATGAGGTATTGTCATTAATGAAAGCATTATTTTTGGCAATATTTTGAAGACCGCTGTTCCATCGTCCTTCAACTGGCTGATAGCAACCCAGGTTTCGTCGATTCTATTTCTCAGACATGACTGAATATCTGTGGACTGATATTGTGCCATTTCCAATTTCACATCTGCTGCAGTCACTTTCTCGGGTAATAATACTGAAAATCTTTCAAAGAAATACTCCAAAGATGCCATTTTAGCTTCTAGTTATGCTGGATTAAAAATTTCAGAGTGTTTTAATAAATAATCTTTAAGGGGCAACTTGTCTCTAATGTATTTTGCTGATGTTTTAAAAACTTTTCTTGCCCCATCATAAAAATCTTGCAGTCTCTGTTCTCTCAGGTGGACCTCATCTTTTCTAGCAATAAAGTATGTTGCAGGCTGTCCAATCAAATATCTTTATCCTCTTTCTGATGGTACTTAACTTCAAACTGAACTTCTGTAACAGACTGATAAAGCATAGCTGAAGGCTCCACAAACTTCAAAAGAATGGTTTTAAGAAGCTTGGCAAGACATCTTTTTAGCACATATATTAATGGTGCGTCGCACTGTAGTTCTGTATTCGCATCATCAAATGGTTGCATCTACCAAAAATAGACATACAAGGCGATTTGTTGGAGAAGAGAAGGTGTGTCTCGGCTTACTTTTTCTTTTAAAGATTTGGATGATGCAGACTTCTCTTGCTCTTTGAAAAATTCATGAAGAGGGTCCCAGTTGTCCAGAAGTCTTTGTAAGCACCTGTTGATGCTTAGCCATCTAGCTGAAACATGTTTGAGAATTTTATTTGCTTTTGTATCATGTAGAATCTGCATATCTTTGAACACTGCTTGCCGTTTACTGCTTTTGTCCAAATAATAATATACATCAATCAAATGCTGGTCATCATTAAATGGCAGACGTGCAGCACCCTTTCTGCCGCTATATGTATCGGGTGACACGCACAGCCTGAAATATATAAATTGGCTTGCTTTTTAATCATAAACCCATAGACTCCTCTGTCCTTCCCAACCATCGCAGGGACATTGTCAGCCCCAAGAGCCAAGCAATTCTTCCAAGGAATGTCATGAACTTGTAAGTAATTCTGTATCAGACTCAATATTTCTTCACCTGTTGCAGAGCCTTCACAAACAGGGATTGAATGATGTTACTGATGATGATATTGGATCAACAGTTCTGATAACAAGAGGAAAGATCTTGAAGTTTCCTTATCATTGATTGCATCTGTAGAAACGGTGAACGGGCAATTCCGCATTCTTTCAGCCAATTTTAATGTAGTATTGACCTCTATTTCTTTAACAATAGCAGTTCCTTTTGATCTACCACAGTGAAATTGTTTAGCAATGTCGGAGTCACTAAACATGATTTTAAAAACCTTTGCAAACGTATCAAGTGCGTTGATTGAGTTCTGTAATAATATCTACTAACATAACTTCAGCTTTAATTACATCAGACTTTAGCATTGAAGATGAAGTCGCACTAGATCCAGCCGATAATGAAAAAAATCCAAAGTCGGAATGACTTTTTCCTGAAACGTGTCTGCGTATATCGAACATTTCTCCAGACTTTATGGAAAATTCACAATTACAAATGTCGCAGAAAGCGTTTGTGTCAGCACTTTTTCCTGCCTTTATCAATTCATACTCCTCAGTGTATTCTTTATGAAAACATTGTGAGCTTTTTTTATGTAAGTTTTGAATCACTTTCATCGATACCAAATTGCTTTTTAGAAGCCACGCATTTGTTGTCCAGAATCAAAAACAACTCATTGTAAACAGAATGTAAAAAAAAAAATTTGAATGTAGCTTTTTGTATTAGAACCGCCTCAGAACACACATGTTTACAATGTCTATGTTAAACCATCGCGCATGCGCAGATTTGATTTCCTGTTCTGGTCGGAGGTAGCATATTTGATGTCATGCGGATTTTTTATCTTCACTTTTACGGATTTTCAACACTAAATGCGTATTTGCGGGACGCAAAGGCAAATTTGGGCATATTGCGGGACTAATATGCAAAATGTGGGACGGCAGGCATGTCTGCCAAAGGGACACATCATTCCACAGCTTGATTATCACATTACATTCCCAAAACAAATGCAGTAATGTTTCCGGTGTATTTTTACAAAAAGTACATTTATCAGTACTGGACAATTTTATTTTATACAGAAACTAATTTATGGTAAAATTCTATGATTAACAAGAAATTGAAATCATTGTAATTTTGAGTTTCTTGGGTTTCTTTATAAAAAAAAAAAAATAAAAAAAAAAAAATTGCGTATAGGTCAGGCCCTATAGCCGTATTCAAACTGAAATTTGCATTCCATTTATTTTCACTAGTTGGTTTAACATCCTTGTCGATTACATTATTTTCAAACCATTTCCTCTAGAAAATAGGTACCTTGTTTACCCTTATAAGGGAGTTCATCCATAAACTTAATTTCGTAACATCTTCTCCTGTTCGGGGTGTATTTTCTATAGTAACAGCTTCAGTGCCAGTAAAACATCATGCCAAAAAGGTTTTTTTTTTTTTTATTTAAATAAGGTCGTTAAATTTTCATCTCCTAGTAGGAACGGGTATCGAATCTCGCGTATTTTATCAACAAATAAATTGACCAATTTTTCCGTGACGTAGAAGAACTCTACGAATCAATGTTATTTTCAAAGCAAATATAAATTTATCAATATCTGTCATCGCCAAGCCACCTTTAGAAAAAGTCTGAAGCATAGCTTCTCGTTAACTTTCACTTTTGATTATTATTATCGTGTGCATTGCGTGCTCAGCTATTTAACCGCGTCATCATCAGCAACATGCAGAGCCTGCAGTCCACCGGGGAACTTTGTCAGTGGACAGTTGTTCACAATGTGTCACATGGTCTGAAGAGCTCCACAGCAACAGAAAGAGTTAGTGGCCTGGCCTTGTCGGACAAGGTTGACTGCACAACGCCCCTGTCGTGTCCGAAAGCGGTTCAGTATGATCCACAGGTGACGTGGGAGGTTGAAGCCCGGAGGGCAGACAGACGGCTCAGCTACGAGGGAGTGGTTTGCAACATCTGTTGAAGACCACTCAAAGCTCCATGTTGAAATAGCTGTCATATCTTCCGACAACGGACCTAACCAGATTGGGCGTCTCGAAGTCAAGCGGACTGCTGGATTTGAGGTGATATCCATGTGCAGTGGAAGTTTCTCACTGGCATAGACCTTAGTCAACACCTTTGTGGTTGCTTCCTGGCGACGCAGATGTGGAGGAGGAATATTGCTGAGTACTGGCAGCCATTGTACAGGAGTAGGACGTAGTGTTCCAGAGATAATGCGCATTGTCGTGTTCAGCTGGACATCAATTAGCTTAGTATGGGATGATCGACCCCAGACAGGAGCGCAATATTCGGCTGTCGAATAACAGAAGGTCAGTGCTAATATCTTGAGTGTCTGAGCACTAGAGTCCCAGGTTGAGCCAGCAGTTTGCAGAGTAGATTGTTTTGAGTGGTAAGTTTTGCTACAGTTTTCTTTAGGTGGTTGTAGAATGTCAGTGACCTGTCAAAAGTCCCACCAAGGTATGTTGGTGTCGGATCGTGTTTCATTTGCTGCCCACTGAGGAGGATGCAAAGCTCACGGTTCACATTTGCATTGTTAAGGTGGAAGACACCGGAGATTGTCTTTGCTGCGTTTGGCTGTAGACGCCATTTCTTGAATAAGTCCGTCATATCCTCCAGGTCCTTATTCACTACCCCCTCAAGCTCAGCAAGTCATCTGCATACATGAACTTAAATAACTGAGGTACAGGTAAGTCATTGATGTAGACATTGAACAAACTTGGCGAAAGAACAGATCCTTGTGGGAGTCCATTAGTCTGACGCCTCCACGACCTGAAGTTCTATTTGATGTGCACTCTGAAGCGCCTGTTGCGAAGGAATAGTTCAATAGTCTCAACTATCCAGCGCGGCAATACTCTGGAAATTTTCAACAGCAGCCCTGCATGCCAGACTGCGTCATATGCCGCTGTTAGATCTAGAAAAACAACTCCAGTTTTAAAGTTCCTCTGAAACCCGTTTTCAACAAATGTAGTGAGGACAAGGACTTGATCGCTAGTATTACGGCCATGCCTGAAGCCTGCCTGCTCAACAGTTCTGATATTCTCCAAGTCATGACAAATTCTTTGGAGAATCAGGCGCTCCTGTACCTGAAAACAGACTGAAAGCAAGGAGATCGGCCGATAACTCGCCGCATTGTTGGGATCTTTGCCAGGCTTTGGTATAGCAATAATCTTTGCCTGATGCCACAAATTCGGCATGCACTTTACCATAACAACCCGGGTGTAAAACGCAGCAAGCCATTCTTTTGCCTTCGGGCCAAGATGCTTCAGGAACTCAGGCAGGATGTTGTCATATCCTGCTGCTTTGCCTGATTTGATGCTGCATAGGACTGTTTCAAGTTCTGTTGTTGTAAATGCCTCTGGAGTATTTTGATCTATTTCATCTAACTTCCGACGGCAGTATTGTCGCCACTCATCTCGTGCTTGACGTCGGTGCTGTTTCTCCAGGGGTACTTTTGCCACTTGTAATAAGTGGCTAGCTACATCATTTGGCTTGACAATAAGGTGAACTTGAACTGGTGGTTGCTGAGCGGTGCTAAGTCTTCGAATCAAGCTCCAACATTTCCGGCTCGAGCGTGTAAAGTTGAGTGATCCTGTAGTTTCCTCCCAGCGAGTGCGCCTGGCAGTGACCAGGGAATCGATCAGGTGATCTGCTATGTCTTTCCAGATAATGATGAAAAATAATTCATTTAATTCTCTGATAAAACTTTTATGAAGGATCTGATAATTAGATGAACAAATGATTAAGCTTTGGAATAAATAAGATTTCAGAACTGTGATTTTACCAATTGGTGTTAAGGACCCATTGCAACTTTAACCAGTGATGAGAGGTTTCGGCACTGTACTTCTTGCTTCCTATCCAAACTGCTTTTGTTTTGGCAATGTTAAATTTCAGTCCTAAAATCCTTGCAAAGAAGCTCAATACTTCAATAGAGGATTCAAAAGAGCCATTAAGAATTAAGGTAGTGTCATCTGCAAACTGTGACAGTAAATATTCTCTTCCCTTTAACTTGATACCTTTTATTTATTTTAAGTATACTTTAATAATATAGACAATATTTATTCACATAATAGGAAGAGATATGTAGATATTAGATCACCCTGTCGGCAACCTCATGAAATTTTGAAACAATCTGAACGAAAGCAATTTTGTAAAACTGCCCATGAGACATTGCATTAAAAAATCTTTGCCCTATGCCTTATACTTTGTCCAAAATTAAAACAAGTAATGACATTATGAATAAATGAATAAATGAATGAAATAGAATCATGCTTTTTCAAAATCAATAACCCCGAATTTGTAACTCTTCTGTAATGTGCATAATATCATATACAGTCCTTGTATTTTCACCAATGCATTATTCCTTTTACAAAACCAGTTCGATCCTCATATATTATTTCATTCAGTACTGACTTAATTCTTTTGGCAATACATCCTGATGCTAGTTTGTACACAACATTAAATAGAGAAATTGGACGCCAGTTTCTCAGGCACTGCTTAGGTTTGTCCTCTTTGTGTACGCAAATTATAATACCTTGTCTCAAAACAGTTGAGAACGACCCAGTTTCGTATTCTTCATTAATTGTTCTAACTACAAATTCCCCAAGGTCAATCCAAAATACTTTCAAAACTTCAGCAGTGAAACCATCTGATCCCGAGTTATGTATGTGGAGCGTGACTGATGCCATCGATAGAAACACAGAAAATATGGGACAAGTGAGAATAACTTATACATTTTGTTACCTAAATTTTTTCTTTTAGTTTCTCATGAAAATAGTACATACTATAATAGACACATTAAAAATATGTTTTATTTTGCAGTAGATATGGAAAAGGCATTCACTTAAATAAAGACAGAGACAAAATAGTAGAAGCACTATGTTTTCGTTTGAAATGTAAAATGAACAACGTTTCTTCATATATAAAGTATATTTTATTACTACTCAATTTTGGGAGCAACTGTAATGTGACTTGCGATCGATATCATGATCATATTGTTTTTGTTTTCAGGAATTTATTTCAAAGTGTATAGGGAGGCATTTAAGTTTGGTCGGTGGATCGTCATCTGCAGTCCATGCGTTCGGCCCATTCGTGAAAACACCGAGCGAGTCAGCAGATGTCACCGATGAAGTCTAGGTTTATTGTGTACCTAATACGATAACATTAATAACTTCATGAACTTGAACAAGTCGCTGCTGTCACAATCAATTAGGAGCCGCCGACGCGAGAGCTTAACACAAGTTAAAAAAACAATCTAGCCCTAATGTTATAGTAACTACATTAAATCTACTACCTGTATAGCTGTATAAGAATATATTGGTTCTTATAGCATCTTATGGCGAACTATTAAGTTGCGCTGGCGACCACCGCTTATATTATTATACATTGGCGAGCAATCAGTCTTTGGTTTAAATTTCAGCGTTTGTAAATCAGCAATACACGCACATGTCTTGTTTTTCTTTCCATTTTATTCGCAAAATCCTTTCGTCCTCAGGCTCCAGTTACTGTCAATCATTAATGCATCATACCATAAAAAGCCGCCAGCGCTGGAGCTTAGAGTACATAGCAATACAGAAAGTGTAGTTCATTCCGTGGCACTTATCACCTTTCGAGTAGCTGATGTTATGTATGTGTAATTTAATTATTTGTTTATTACTTTTAAATTTTTTTATATATTCAGTTACATGCTATTGTAATGTAACTTTCTTTACTGAACTTGACAGTGTCCATAAATTCAGTTCAGTTCTGTTTGACCTGACCTTTTTATTTTACTGATAACCAGTAATAGAAACACTGTATCCAGTTTCTGACATTGATTCAGAACCAGTGACAATTGTGGCAAACAACATTTTTTATTTATTTTTTTTTATTCTTTCACATAGTAAGAATTGTTAAGTTGAGTCAAGGCCATACCTGGAGTAAGTGATAGGAAGCATGCATTTATTGTTACAAACTTCTAGAAGGGTGACCCTCATCCGGGAATATGTTTTGCGTCTTAAATTAGTGTGTAACTGTTGTCTTGATACAAGATAGTTCAGCCGGGCTCCAAACATATGTTGTAACCAGTTTGAGTTGAATTTTTATTTTATTGAATTACAAATAATTAATTTCCTTGGAAATACAAGTGCTCCTCCAAAATTCTTCGATAAAGACATTTACTGAAATTGGATAAAGACATTTATTGAAATTTATTCGGAATTCAAAACTGGAATATTATTTTCTGTGATTATACAAAGAACTGTTGACAGAACAGCACTTCGCCGATTACAACAGACGTCATCGCCTTCCATTTTTTGAATTTCATCGGGACTTGAACTCAGATTCATTTAGGACTTTTGATAACAGAACTTCTATGTTTTAATTCTTGGATTAATTTTGTATTTGTTTCGTAAAACCATAAATTCTTTTTCTCATTCTTACCTTGGTTTTCTAGGGAAATAAATTTGTTAAATTTTGCAAAGCTTGTTGTCTTCACTGTTTTCTGTTACGTTTTGTAATAGCCAAGAGACGTAAAACTGATTATAGGGGATATCAGTATAATTGCAATTGCAAAATATATATCTTGCAATAGAGGGGAAACCGCACTATATATATCTCTTCTCTCTTGGTAGTCTCTCGGGGTCTGAGGAAGACATGTTGTGCGGTCTCATGGACCATGGACGCGCATGTGGCTCCGGAGTCCAAATTCCGATGCACACAGGCGGTTGCAGGTGGGGCATGGGACACCGGTCGTTGTGGGTGGCTGGGACGCAGCTCTGTGACGTCTTTCACGAGCTGCAGCAAGACGATGGCGGCGGTCAGCCTCGAAGGTGGAACCAGCTTTTCTGGTCAGGGCTCTCCGGTGACTTCTTTCTGAGGCAGCGAGCTCGAGCTGGTGGGGTTGAAGGTCTGTCCATTTAATGTGCGTCTTGATGTTGTCTTTGTACCTCATGCGAGGGAGGCCTTGGTTTCGGTTGCCCTGGGCTAGCTCGCTAAAGAACAGCTGCTTTGGGATTCTGCTTTGATCCATGCGGATGACACGGGCAGTCCAACAAAGCTGGGCCTGGATTAGATTGGCTTCGATGCTTGTTGTGTTGGCTCTATCAAGGACTTCCTGGTTGGGGATTCGGTCCTGCCACTTGATCCGCATGATGGATCTGAGGGAGCGCTGGTGGAATTGTTCCAACTGACTGATGTGCCTTCGGTAGGCAGTCCACGTTTTACAGACATACAAGAGAGACGCGAGGACAACTGCATTGTACACCTTCATCTTTGTTGACAGCCGTATGTCCTTGTGTTGCAAGACATTGGTTCGGAGTCGTCCGAGTCCTTGGCTGGCTTTTTGGATCCTCGCAGTGATCTCTTTGTCCAGGGAGCCATCACTGGATATTGTGCTGCCTAGGTATTTGAAACTGTCCACAGTCTTCAGCTGCGTATCGCCAATGGTGATGCAAGGTTGTGAATAGACAGTGTTTGGGGCGGGCTGGAAGAGGACTTCTGTCTTTCCTAGGCTAATTGTGAGTCCAAAGAGATTGGTGGCTTCAGAGAACCTGTCCACAATTGCCTGTAGGTGAGTCTCTTCATGGGCCACGAGGGCACAGTCATCTGCAAAGTGTGCTTCAGTGATGGGTCTTTCTCGCGTCTTGGTTTTTGCAGCTAGGCGACGGAGGTCAAACAACTGATCCATCCAGGCGATATCTAATGTAGATACCAAGGTCAAGGTCACGGATGGCATGGAGCAGTACCTGCGTGAAGAAGAGGTTGAAGAGTACCGGAGTGAGTACACAGTCCTATTTGACACCGTTAGATATGGGGAATTTCTCAGAGGGTTCACCGTCTGAGAGAATCTCTCCAGTCATATCATGGAAGAGCCGGATGATGTTGATAAACTTCTGAGGACAACCAAGTTTCTTGAGTACTACCCACAGTGCGTCTCTGTTGACTGTATCGAATGCCTTCGTCAGGTCCACGAAGACGGCATACAAATTCATATTCACCATATATATATATATATATATATATATATATATATATATATATATATATATATATATATATATATATACTTTGATCCATCATAATATTTAATTATATATTATAAATTTAATTATTAGGTGCAGTGTTGTGGACGTAGAAGAATTTAATTTTAAAAAAAGCTATTGATTTGTTTGTTAAATCTCTGATGATACCCACTCGTGGACAAATGTAATTCCTGTTGTCGCCAATGAATGCTGGTCCTTTTCTAGAGAGCACCATAATAGGCAATCTCGGCTCATCTTTGGACATATGAAGCAGAAGCATTAAAACCAGTAAACCACATCAAACAATCTACTTTTGATGTGACGAACAGGTCTTTGATTCAACTACGTCAAGAAATGCAAGGTAAGTAAATTGAGTGATCTTTTCTTCCAATCAAAATACAATGCAAGCTATCTGGAAAATTTATTACAGCAAAGCCATTTCATCAACGGCATCAAGAATAATGAACTATAGTCTCTGAAAGATTAATTAATACTCGCATCTGAATGATTTGTCAATACCGAGTGAATGATGAAACTGTATTATTGAAAGTTTTCAAAATCTATCTTGCCATTGAAAATCTTTGTAACTCGAAACCAAGTGCGTTTGTTTATTCACAGCTGATATATATCTGTACATGCAATGAGACCTTTCTTTCTCTTATTATAGTTCGATAACAGAAGACTTCATCCAATCAAAGAACTCTACGACAGAGGCTATTGTTACGTACGCAGTCGTCGACACGGAAACAGAGAGATGCAAGAGAAAACTCGTCTCTAGTGACGGTTATACATATACGGTAAAGAGACAGAACAAAGGAATTAAAGAATGGCGTTGCAGCATCCGCAAGAAGATCACAACCTGTCCTGTCATCATCCGACAGTAAGGTGACTCATTCATTAAGCTGCACTAAACACATATGCATGCTGATAAACCTGGAGTACTGACAACAGTTAATATTCGCAAGGACGTAGATTTTATTATGTTACATACTTTTCTTTGGCGAACTAGTAATAACAGTACGACACGATAATAATACATAAATATTATGTATCTGCAAACTTTCTAAATTAGTTCTAATCTGACTTCCACTTCGCTTTGATGCTCAACAACCAGAGACATCAAGACTCACCTACATGATTCGAAACTGTAACAGATACAAAATACAGACTTACGGAACCAGCAGACTTGTCAGTCGAGGTAAATAAATGACATTACATAAAGCGTTTTTTGTTCGATAGAATATTATATGACAAATACAATAAAAAGCTGACACTAAGTAAATTTGTATTTCTGTGTTACGTTCGATGCATATCAAATATTTGTTCTCAAGAAACTTTCCATTTTTCAGCTGGACGATGACTATTTGTCGACTATAATTCTAGACCCCTTCTTCAGACAGGATGTAATCCGCAAAGACAAACACCACTTATTGTTCGCTACTGATTATCAGATTACCAGCTGGAACTCCTGGGCAAGGCTCAAACAAGATACATCGATAGTATTTTCAAGATTGTGAAGAAATCTTTTTATCAGCTACTATTGGTTCATAGTTTTTTGAAGTCCGGAGAAAATATGAAGCAAGCACGACTATGTTTCATCGTGATGTCCGGCAAGAACAAGATTACAAGACGGTAGTTATATTTATGTTTTTGCTCACCACTTTTAATGATATTCACTGTACACAAATACTCATATTCAGTACTAGCGTATACTCCAGTACAAACGGAAGAGAATTTGCGCGTAACTTTAAAATGTCTTCATTCATATATATATATATATATATATATATATATATATATATATATATATATATATATATATATATATATATATATATATATTATATTCAGCTTAAATAATGTTTCATTATCAGGTGTTCCAGAGAACTATCAGTCAAGTCATTTGTAGCCGACTTCAAAGCTTGGTTTTCGATAATCCACAGATGCGTGGATGTCCCTTCCACTGGGGCCAAGCTGTGGCGAAATCTTCAGGAAAAAGGTCTTCAGGTATATTATGTTCTAGTCGTTAATATTCTACTGTTATAGTATATTTTTATATTTAATCGATTTGTGAAACGTTAAGTCTTCAGTTATATTTTTATCAGCTCATCATTATTTAAACCTATAGATGAGATGGTTCATGGTGTTCATTTGTAAAATATTCCTTAATATGTTAATGATCTCATTATCTTCATCAAATTATGAGGGCTAATATGTATAAATTGTTTATTTGTAGACAGCCTACAACCAGTGGGATGCTTTTGTAGAAAGGTGTTTGCGTTGCCCTTTTCTCCAGCAGATCATATCCCCCCAGGTTTTGACAAATTAAACGGAAAGGCCGGAAACGACACGTTAGACGCCTGGATGACTTATATTGGCGACAGGTGGTTGTCCAGCACATTTTGGCCTATACCTACGTGGAGTGACTTTGGAAAGACGATACGAACAAACAGTGACGTGGAGGGATGGCACCATCGATTGAACTGCAAAGCTCCTAAAGCAACCTTCAGTTCTATCTGATGATGGCGCTACTATACGAGGCACAAAAGATTCCATCTCAAGTAAAATGGTATCGGAAGGGAAACTCAAAAGCTACCAAAGTCAGCAGATCCTTGCCATGCTGGGAAAACTTTTTAGGATTGGAAGGCAGTACACAAATAAGGACATCAGTGGCAGTAGTCTTCTAAAATGATGTGGAAGCATCTCCGGACCAACAAGCTGAAGAACTGACTTGTGTTTCAAAAATTATGCCACAAACGACACAAAATAACAATTTATTATCTTATTCATAATTAACTGCAAAACAAATGCACAACTTTTCGACATTACAAATAGCCAGATGTTGATAGAGTGTAAAATGTTATAAATATCTGCAATCAAATCGGTTTTGTGTATGTCTAGACCCTTGGAGTTGATCAAATAATTCAATGATCGCAAACGTAAATTCTTTTATATCCGTAGTGTATGTGTGCCGGTGTATGCTGAGTGAGCTAGAGTAAAATGCTGAATATCTTGTCAGTGTTCAGTTGCTGCAATATGAAGCTCTTACCAGTTATTTTTATTTATTTTCTTTTCAAGTTTGTCTACATGCCTAAGTGTGTGCGCGTGAAGACTGAGAGCTTGTCAGTACCAGTCAATATTGTCAATCATATTTCCTCCATTATTCCAATCATATTAGAAATGATTAGACTGATTGCCAGTCCTATCCATGGTACAACTTATCTTTATTTCCTTGTAAGCTGCTAATTTGAAAGAAAAATGCAGATATTCAAGGACTTTGTGTACGTCTGAAGGTGTATGTTCGTGTGTGCGAGTGTATAAATAGTTGTTGTAAATGAATTTCCTATTTATGCATAAGAAAAGAAATTTCTTGAATGTTTCAAGCATGAAATTGTATTAATTTCTCCGTTTCATAATGTAATCAAATATTATGCAGGCCGTGTACTTGTAGTCAAAGATCGGTTGTGTTATCATGTCAGTTTGAAATTCAACATCATTTGACCAAATGTTTCTTTTACAGTACAAGAGTTTGGCAATATGGCCTATATACTACTAATTGAAAAACACTATATTGCATTTTTGGATATTCATAATCGATCAACTTTATCTTCCTAATCAATTAATATAAAATTAAACAATTATAAAATTACGAAAATCGGGAGTAGTGAATGGGGATACTTTAGCGTCAATGGGACTTCCATGCAAAATACCCCCTGGGACACTTTGGCTTCACGATTGTTCCGAAAAAATGGCACAACCTGGGACACTATAGCGTCAATGGGAATTTTGTATAGCGACAAGAGGAATGGAACAGGTGGGATGACGTCACGGTACTGGACACTTGTAACAATGTAGCAAGGGACTGACCTGAATACGCGCAGCTACCACTCTAGGGAAGGGACAAATACAATAGAGAGACAGAGACATATATAAACATATAGACAACACACATATATAGGCAAGAAAGAATAAATATCTTTTCGAGGCATATGAAAGTGGCCCTGAAAAGGGCCGTTGTTTGTTATGTTAACATCATTCCGTTAAGATAGAGGGCATCGCATAGGTCTTCGTCTCTTCATCAAACTCTGGTCCGTAGATGAGGACTCGCTTCAGACAGCCTTGCCTCTCCACATAGATCCCTCGTTTCAGTGATCTGAGTAATTGCCCATGATGATCTGACATACATGGGATAGTCCGGGTTGAACAGCATCGACGATAGGAGGGTAGACGATTGTTTCACCCTATGATATACATGTGTGAGTGCGTGAGTGTAGACCTTTATTCTAAAAAAATCAAAACCAAGAGACACTTACGTTTTTTTCAGTCTGGTCTATTCTGGTACAAATGTTTACAATCCATTGTCACAACACAACACAACACGTTTGAAAAAAAAGTTCATAGACTACTTCTTTTTCTTTTTTCTTCTTTCACTCTCTCTGTTTTTTAAATTTCTTTACTTTCATAGTTTTTTCCTCCTCTTCTTCCTCACTTTTTCTCTTCTTCTTTTCTTCTCTGTCTTCTTTTCTGAACGTGTCGGGGTTCTTCTTTTGCCGAGGGCACCTCTTTTCTTACTCCTTTTGCTCCTGTTGTTTCTTAGGGCACTCTGAAGACCAATGTCCTTTCTCTTGACAATGATAACAGGTATCTTGACTTTTGTCTCTTTTGACAAAGGTCTTGCCTTTTTGACGATCTGTACATTCTGTAGCCCAATGCCCTTTCTTCTGACAGATATAGCAATTATCTTTACTTTTATCTCGAAAGGAGGGAGAGTAGTCCGTCGGCTTGTCTGAAGAAAACTTTCGTATGACACCTCGCAAAGCTCTGATCAGAAGTTCGATCTGTGTGGGTTCTTCCATCGTGCTGGTCGGCTTGAGAGCGAAATGAATACTGAGAGGGAAGGTACCAACCCTTTCTATATACACCGAGTCTGACATGGGTATGTAGGGTTCACGTTGTTTCAAATGTAGTCATTTGACTTTCTGCAGTCAAGATGAAACGATCGCATCATTTCGTAAAGAAAGGAAAAGAAAGTAAGAGATAGAAACGTGATTTATCGCCTCGCACAGTAGCTGAAGTCTTGGCTCAAATTCATGCCAGCGATTTTGAAGATGAGTGAGCCAGAATCCAGACCCAGAGAGTCTATAGACAGTCAAAGTCCATCACCACCAGTAAACCATGAAAAGTACTACCACATTCTCGAGACTGACAAACGCTCCTCTAGAAAATTTAGAACCACAGCCTATACGTACACGGTGAAGTTTAAAGATTTCAAGTCCGACGTACCGTTGCAGAAAGCAGAAGGGTTCATACTGATGTGTGTGATTCTTTGTTAACCACACTGAAACAGCAAGTGAAGCCAAAGAAGACGATCGCTTGAGACTTTCCATTCATCACGACAGTTTGAAGTCACCCGTTTGGATCGAGTTTAGCAGCCCAGCAGAACTGACACCTTCCAAAGTCATGGATAAGATTCAACACGTGCAACAATCCAACGACAAGTTTCCCATCACCGACGAAAAAGCGACACTTTTCATGACCCACGTGTCTCTACCCCAAGAGACGGGACACAAAAAGTTGTTATTGGTAGACAACCTTCGCAGCACCAAAAAGAGTCTCCTCCAAATTAACAACCCTCAAGACAAGATGTGTTTAGCCCGTGCCATCGTCGTGGGACAAATGTATGCTGACAAGAACGATTCGGTAGAATGGAAAAAAGCCTGGAAAACTATTCAACAATTAGACCGAGCCAAACAACGAAGAGAAGCAGAACTCTTCTTACAGCAAGCGGGGATATCCAAAGCCACCGCTTGTGGCATTCCTGAAATGCAAAAATTGCAAGACGTCTTAGCTCCACGCTACACGTTGAACGTACACCGTTAAGAAGTGCGCGGACCTCTGTTGTTTCGAGGCAAAAATTTCAAAGACGGAAAATACATTCATGTCTATTAGCACGATGAACATTTTGATGCCATTACCAGTATCACCGGTTTCCTAAGATACGATTATTACTGTGGGAAATGTGACTATGGATATAACAATCGAGAGCAACACAAGCATTGCGGATCGAAATGTGAGGGATGTTTAGCCTCTAAGCCCTGTCTGGACCAAGGACAAGAACGAGTGCATTGCTCAGCTTGTCAGCGCACGTTTATCAGCCCTTTTTCTTACCAACAACATCTAAAGACGCAAGGTTCACAGCAGAAAAGTGCTTGTCAACTCCTGAGATTGTGCCCTACTTATGGACAAGGCATACGAACCAACAGTGACAAGGCGCACGTATGTTCAGGAAAGAAGCGATGTCACATTTGTCGCCAAATCGTGGACTTGGAACACCAATGCTACATTCAAAAATACCAATCCAAACATGAAGAAGATAATGACCGGAAGAAAGGCCATTTCATCTTTTTCGATTTCGAATGCATGTGAGAGAATGGCATCCACATTCCTAATTTCTGCGTGGCTCATCGAGCGTGTGAGAAGTGCATCCAAGAGCCTATCTTTACTCATTGCCCTCACTGTAGCAAGATTCCTGGAGGACGCGAAAAAATCCTTCGGGGACCGAACACGCTAGCCGATTTCGCACAATGGATCTTAGACTCCATCCACGAGACGTGGAGCCAAGAAGACATCGAACGTTACGGAGATTGTCATCGCTATGCCACGGTGATGGCTCACAATTTCTCGGGATACGATGGGCAATTTCTCCTTAGATACTATACGGACCAAAGTACCGAACGTCCTAAAGTGACTTTGAACGGAGCCAAAATCATTTCCATGCAAGTGGGTCAACTGAAGTTTAAAGATTCGATGAGTTACTTGGCCATGCCTTTGAGTCGCATGCCTAAAACGTTTGAAATGACAGAAATGGCCAAAGGCTATTTTCCACACTTTTTCAATACCGAAGCCAATCAACACGCCGTTCTACGCCATTTACCTGAGGATCACTATTACGACCCCGACAACATGCGTACCGAACAACGAGAAGCTTTCTACGCTTGGTACCAGACTCATGCTGCGGACCCTTTCGACTTTCAGGAAGAAATGTTAAAATATTGTCGTTCCGACGTGGACATTTTACGTCGTTGCTGTGGAAAATTTCGAGAACTGTTCATGGAACACGGAGGGATCGATCCTTTGAAAGAGCTTTGCACTATTGCCAAAGCGTGTTCCTTAGTGTCTCGCCAACGATTCATGCCCGAAAACACCCTAGCTGTCATCAGTCCTCAAACGACCAATTTTGTCAAACGTCAATACTCGGTCAAAGCCCTACGCTGGTTACATTACTTGTGCGACAAGGAAGACAATGGATCCAACATGCTCGCAACGGAGGAGGCGAAAAGACCATCGGAACGTATTCGGTGCATGGCTGGGACTTAGAAAACCCCAAGATCGTGTACTAGTTTAACGGGTGCTTATTTCACGGATGTCCCATCTGCTACCCTCAACGTAACACGACAAATCAGTTTTTACAACGGACCATGGAAGACTTGTACCAGGCCACTTGTCAGCGACGCTGGAAGTTAGAAGAGCAAGGATACCAAGTGGTAGAAATGTGGGAACACGAGTACGATAACCGTTTGAAAACCGATCCCGAGTTTAAGCGCATCGTGGAAACTTACAAGCCGGTGGACCCACTGAATCCAAGAGACAGTTTGTACGGAGGACGGACGAATGCCACCTGTTTGCTGTGCCAAGCCGACGAAGAGAAAGGAGAGGAAATCAAATACTTGGACGTGTGTTCTCTGTATCCGTACGTGTGCAAATATTGTCACTTTCCCGCAGAGCACCCGCAATTGCTGATGGAACACATCGACGTGGACAACATTTGCCAATACGAAGGATTGATCAAGTGCAAAGTCTTGCTTCCCACGAACTTATACCATCCCGTTTTACCTCACAATTACCAAGGAAAACTGATGTTTCCCTTGTGCCGTACTTATGCCGAAACGTGCAACCAACACCAACCTTGTCAGCACACCCAGGAAGAACGCATCTTGACGGGAACGTGGGTTAGCGTGGAATTGATTAAAGCTCTGGACCTGGAATAACAACTGTTAGAAGTATACGAAATTTACCACTTTCCCAAGACAGAAAAATACCACAAGGACGACGAGACACAGAAAGGCATTTTTGCAGACTACGTGAATGCCTTTTTGAAACTGAAACAAGAAGCCAGCGGCTATTCTTCCTGGTGCCACACTCCCGAAGGCCAAAACAAATTCAAAAAGAAATACCGGGAGCAGGAAGGCATCACTTTAGACCGCATCGAGAAAAACGAAGGAAGGCGATCGTTTGCCAAAGTGATTTTGAATTGCTTGTAGGGCAAAATAGCATAACGACCGTGTTTACCCAAGACGGAGTATTTGACAGAACCTTCCCGCTACTTCCAGATGATTCACGACAAAACTAAATACATGAAACACGTGGACGTCGTTCGTGAAGACTTGATCTTAGTCAATTACGAAGAAAAACTGGACTTTGTAGAAGCCGACGAATTTGGAAATGACATCATTGCGGCTTACGTGACAGCCCAAGCTCGCTTAAAACTGTACGAAGCTTTAGAACTGTTAGGAAATCGTGTGTTGTATTTTCACACGGACAGTTGCATCTACATTGAACGTCTAGGTCAACAACACCCTAACATCGAAGGAGACCGTTTAGGAACCTGGACGGACGAGCATCCCGACGACAAGATTCTAAGTTTTGCAAGTGGCGGTCCCAAAAATTACGGCTACGAATACCGGGACCCACAAGGAGAAGTGCACATCGAGTGCAAAGTGAAAGGATTGACTCTCAATTATCGCACCAGTTGACTGGTGAACCCTGGCGTCATCTAAGAAGCTTTGCAGTCTGGAGAGGATGAAAATTTTAAAGTGACCACCCACGAACCACACAAGATTGTACGTTTACCCACGCACCAAATCGTTACCCAACCCTTGGAAAAATTTTATCAAATCGTGTACCAGAAGCGAGTACGGCTTCCCAATCACTTCACTTTACCGTACGGTCGCGCTAATATTGATCAGCATATAAAAAGGGACAACGTCCAAGACCGATAGTCCATTGGAACTACCAATACCAAGCAAGAAAGATGAATGATTTCAGAGAAGAACAAACGAAGTTCAGACAGGCACAATTCAAGATCGGTGATGCTGTGCCTTGCGATGGCAGGGATGCCGTACGCTGTAACCTCAGTGATTCAGTACCACATCATCATGGGAACTTTGCTGTAACTACTACTACCATACCTACCATGGAAGGTGATGCTATGCGTGTCAAACCTGACTGATGCGAAAGCGATGCCACTCGTTATCGTACTCGTTTTCACTTTACTGGTTTTCATGGTGGATGTCATCAATATGAAACGATGCGGCTACCACCCTACGGATGTCATGCAAATCTGAGCACACTCCTGCATATTTCACCATACCCTCGTCGAAATGAAACTGTGAAAGACGAATATTCGTTCTCTGTGCGTTTGCCTGAATACTGCGACTTTGAAAGTCGGATCAAAACCTTCCGAGGAAAATGGCCAAAATATCTTGGAGGACATACCCCTAAAGAATTAGCTAGAGCCGGATTTATCTACTTGGGTGAAGGGGATAAAGTCAAGTGCTTCAGTTGCCGTATGTCACTTTACAAGTGGGAGAAGAAATATTGCGCTTACCTGGAACATGCTCGATGGTTTCCAGATTGTCACTACCTACCTTTAGTAGGACCTCGTCATTGAAGTGGATATACCATGTCGTGTCAGAACCAGCTACGTGGCTAGAGTCAAACGTTGGACAACCCCTAGAAAAGCATTTAAACCCCATTTGAAAAATAATCTTCAAACATTGCCAAACGAATTGCAAGCGAAGATCTACAAGGAAATTTGGCTGGGACTTGCCAGAGCAAAATCTCAATGGGTGACTGTAGAACTTTTATCTCGAGAAATTCACAAGAGGAAATTGACAAAGTCAACAAACAAGTCAGATTTCTCTGGATCAAGGGTGCGTTCTTCCTAATATTCCGCTTTAGACCATTTACAAGATTTTAATGACATTCTTGACCGTTTCCTGGAATGGCAGTGGCCAGAAATTACTCACTTTGTCCGTTACTTTCGTTCTAGGAGAAGTGTTTGACTGACATGGTCATGGATACTTTACAAGAGAACATTCGTGGTTTGCTGTGGAGTTGAGAGAACGCATTTACCGCGAGTTGGTCAAAATACAAGTGAAACGCAAAGAACAATTGCATCCGTTACGTCACCGATGTTTAAACCACTGGTACCTGAATTCTATAAAAGGACTGATTCTGATGAAAGTATTCCAGTGGTCAGACATTGATCAACTACTCGTAGGCGAGAAGGATTGGTTTGTTAGTGACTGTATGTACTACAAGGTGTACTTACTGCAACGAATTCCAGAAGAAGTGTTAGTGTTACCAAAATGTCTTACACAACGTAAACTTAGTTCAAGAGGAAACTTCTGAACGGTGTGTGATGTGCAAGTTAGTGACCATACAATTGAGATTTGCAACTGGAGTACGACCATCTCTGTGCAGAAAGTACACTTATTGTCTCCGACAAAAAGAGGTATAAAAACGGACTACCATGCCACGACCTCTATCATTCGTGATTCAACAGATTCCGTGGAAGGAAATCAATGACACTATTCAAACAGTGGAGGATTACCATCACCTATTACGGGAACTGTGTCCACTGAATTGGGGTCGACGTGTGGTGTGTGTCTTAGTGACTTGCATTCTGGGAGTTCGTTTCTCAGCCGATTCTTTGTGGACTCTTTACGAACAGTACATACCACTCCAAAAGCATGAAAGTGGGTCCTGTAAATGTACACGAAAAACTCATTCTGCTCAAAGCTTTGCGCTTTCATCTCGATACTTCTCGACAACCTCTACAGGAAAGAAAGGTTCGTCAACTTTTAGGTATTGAAGATGTGTACGATGATGTGTGTGTAGCTTGTGACTTACACCCTCACTGTAAAGATAAGTTGGGGTTTCGAGGCTTGGACAAAAGAAGTGGCACACTATGCAAAAGATTTGTCATCCTAAAAAATTAAAACGTTCAGTGAAAAAAGTAACTTTTAAACCAGTGTTAGTGACCGTGCCAGAAGAAGAAGTCGTCACCGAGGAAAACCACTCTCTTCAGGACAGGACCGATATCGACATCCCCGAAAGGCCATGCCGGGAGGACTCTTGTGCGACTGTGCCAAGGAGTGTAGAGACTCTAAGAACATTACACACTGCCCCTACGATTTCACCTCTTGATCACCACAAATGTTGTACAGAGACTTGTTTATATTACACTATGATCGTTTTGATATGTCTTTTATTCATGTACTTTGTCATTTGGCTTTCATGTATTTCTGTGCTTCGTGTTGTTCACTATTAAAGATGACAATAAACGTGTCCTGAAAAAAAGTATAAAAACTCTTGTCTTGTCTGTCTTCGTGTCAAAAATGACATTTGTTACAATACTATGGCTACCTCTACTGTCTCTGCTCCCTCTTCCTCCACTGTCAAAGTCACTGACGAACACGTAGATCGGAATAGTTGGGAGGCCTTGTATCTTCGCCATCCCTTTAACATGCTCATTGCTGGACCTAGCGATTCCAGCAAAACCGAATTTGTCAAACGTTTGATCGAATATAAACATCATTTGATCGATCCTCCACCTCAACGAATCGTGTGGTGTTACAATGATTGGCAATCTGCGTACAGCCTTCTGCGAGAAAGTCAAGGCGATTCCATCGTCTTTGTGGAAGGCATTCCTGGCGAGGACGACGGGATCGTGTCTGACCCTAATCAAGCTCATTTGGTTATTTTTGACGACATGTTAGGAGAGGACGAAGAAGAAACTAAACTCTGGTTTGCGCGCAAAGGGCATCATCGTAATGCCAGTGTCATTTACATCACCCAAACTTTGTTTCAACAAAGTAAAGCCCATCGTACCATCAGTCTCATAACGTGGTGTTATTTAAAAGCTCAAGAGATAAATCGCAAGTACAAGTCTTAGCCAAACAGTTAGGAACGTATTGGCCGACTCATGCGTACGACGATGCCACTCAAACCCCCACACGCTTATTTACTCGTTGATTTAAAACCCACCACTCCCGATTATTTGCGATTTCGTACCCATCTGTTTCACCACTGGTGCCAAGACGGAGGGCCTGTCGTGTACACGTCCCCGTCGTCAACTTAACAACAATCACAATCACCAAAAAAAGTCTATAAAAACCTCGGTCACTTTGGCTCTGTCTCACACATCGTCAACATAACGTCCCTTCAGTCTCATCTTCCCATCAAATTGATTCGTGCCTTGTACGGTATCAGTCGCGAAAAAATCCACAAATACGTGCTGGTGTCTTAGAAGCTAGTCTGAAAGAAGTCTTACGATGGTTTACGGTGACAGCACGTCAATTACTGCAAGGCATCACTCACATTCCACATAAAACCAAACGTTTTTTTTACAGAAACAAAGTAGCTTTCACGCAGCTAGCCGATCCTGGCATTGACACTCAAACCAAAAAGCAAATCATTTTTAAACCTGGAGGTAGCGGTTCACTAGGAGGAGTCATCATTCGTTCCTTCTTAAAATGGGATCCTAATGTTCCCAAAGTCGTCCCCAAGAAAAAAGCCACGCCCAAACGTACCCAGAAGAAAAAGAAAAAGAGAAACGGTGTCAAGACCAGGTCACAGCCTCAGAAAAAGAAAAAAGAAAAGTCCACAGAAAACAGCTTCTACCCGCAAGAAAGCGTCCCCAAAAACTTCTCCTGCAGCGGTGACACCCTCTTCCTCTTTAGCGGCAGTGGCTGCTGCTCACAAAGTACATGTCCCCAAAATCAAAGTCCAAGAGAGAACGGGTGTGTTACACAGTTTACTGGATTTGTCTAAGCAAGAACTGTCCCGATTTAGTCCGTTGCGAACTCCTCCAAGACGTGTGATATCTGTCATCAAGTTGATACGACGTAAAGATAATCAGTGGCGACGCGTTCCAGTATAAAAAGCCTTGAGGCAAACGATAAGTTTAGTGTTACTGTGCTCCTGAACACCCAAAGATGGCCCCACCAAGAAGTGCACACCGTCACCATCGTCGTTCTTCTGTCCAAAAAGGAAACAGAAAAAGACAGTCACGTCATCCAAAAAAAAAAGTCAAACATCGACGTCTGTCCCTAAAAAGTGACAATCGTCCAAAGAAAAGGAGAAGTCACCAAAGAGGAGGATGGTTGGCTAGTCTTTTATTACCAAACATGATCAAAACTCTTAAATCTATTTCGAGCTATGACACTAGCCAAAAACAAGATAAAATGACACATGTGAAGCCATGGACTTTAGTGTATGCTGTGCACCAAAAGATGTCTCCTCGTTGTCATTCTCCTGTCCAGAAAGGAAAAAGAAAAAGACAGTTTCGTTATCCGAAAAAACGCTTAGTCAAACATAGACGTCACCCCCAGAAAAGACACACTCGTCCAAAGAAAAAGAGGAGCCACCAAAGAGGAGGATTCTTTGGCGATTTTGGAAAACACATCGTCACCATTACGACGAAGCGAAAGTCCCCAAAAAAGGATAAAAGACCGTGTGACAAGTCATCGACGTTAGTGTATTTTTTGCTGTGTGCCACGGAAACAATGAACCAACCGAGAAAGATGTCACCCCAATAAAGACATTCCTCTTCTACCCCGAAAGGAAAGAAAAGGAAAGGACTGCCACCTCGTTTAGCCAACATTGGGACATGTTCTCCGTCCTGTCCAAAGTTCCTCCACCCATGCGAAAAAAACTCATTCAAACTGCCTCAAAGACTTCATCGATACCGCGTGCGAATGTTGTCTGAATGTCTTGAAAGACACAATACCTTTGTCGAAACACCAGAAAGAATGCTTAGCCAAACATCGACATGTTCTTCGCCAAATGGTCCAAAAGAAAATACCCATTGGTCAAAAGAAAAAGATGTTGGTGCAACGCTGAGGAATTTTGCCCTTTTTGCCCATGTTGCTGAAAGGAGTAATGGGAACAATAGGAGGACCCTTGCTGAAAGGATTATTGGAAACGATGGGAAACATCCTGGGAGTATAAAGATAAAAAGGTCCCAGAAGATAAAAGGGACCTTTGGAGTTAAAAGATCTCAGATGCGATCGTTGAAATCCGATGGAAGGACGAAAACTGGCTTTAGTGCCTTACAAACGATGGATGGAATTCCATCGTTGGCAAGAAAAACAAACCCCATATTTGCCTCCCAATCCTCATTTGACCGAGATGTCCCAGTTACAACACGAATTGCACTCATCGATGGATCGCAGCGATTTGTCAGAAACGGAGAAATCTCAACGGTACGGTCAATCGTTGCAACGACTGCAACTCTTTCACCAGAAAGCTTTAGACGAAACAGCTCTACCCACTCTGAAAGATTTTAAGACATTGATGAAAAGTTCACCAACACCACAACTACCACCTCCAGTGGTCAAGACAGATGCAGCCCCACGGTTGCCTGAGGAAGAAGAAGCAAGAGAAGTCTTTCAAACACCGTCAGCAGCTCCCATCCCTGGTAAGATTGCAGCGTCCTTGTTCACCCCTTCCCCTACACCGCAACGAGAAGACCTTAAAGCATGCGTTAAAAAGATGATGTCTACTCCACCTTCGACAGAAGTGAAAAAGAATGAAGGGAAACAAGAAGTGAAAAAAGAAAAGACCAAAGCCATTCCATTACCACCACCACCATCACCACAGCCACTACCACCAAAACTGCCTTCGACTTCTACTCCTGTGGCACATCGGACACGTAAAGCTGTTTCTAAACCTCTTCAGACTACCATCAGCGAAGAGTGGATCACTTATTAAAAAATGGAGAAAGTGTTAGCCAGCATTTACCACGATCCACTCCATCCTGCAGGTTACGGAGGAGTTCAGAAATTGTATCGTGCTGCCAAAACCCGACTGAAAAGTGTTCGTTTACCTCAAGTGCAACGCTGGTTACAAGAACAAGCCACGTACACCTTACACAAACCCATTCGACGAAAATTGTCCAGACGTCGCACCCGAGTGGAGGGTATCGATCATCAATGGCAAGCTGATTTAGCTGATGTCTCTCATTTGGCCACCTACAATCGTGGTTACAAATATTTGTTTTGTGTCATCGACGACTTTTCCAAATTTGCTTGGGTCGTACCATTGACTTCCAAATCCAGCAGTGAGTTAGTTGAGCCTTCAAACTGGTGTTGAAACAAAGTGGGAGTCACCCTCTTCGATGGCAAACTGACAAAGGCACCGAATTTCTGACATACATTTTTTTTCACCACCGAGAATCCCGAAACCAAAGCCAGCATCGTGGAACGTTTTCAACACACCTTGAAAGAACGCATGTGGAAATATTTTACTCATCAACACACTCTTAAGTACATCGATGTCTTGCCACACCTCGTTCAATCGTACAACCAATCTTACCATCGGAGCATCGGACGTGCCCCCCAAGAAGTGACTCCCGACAACGAAGTGACCGTCTTCGAACGCCTGTTTGGTACGTCCCCAACAGTGACTGTCCCCAAGAAATTTGGAGTGTTGGCATCAGGAGATTGGGTGCGCATTGGCAAAACCAAACGCACTTTCGGCAAAGGTTACTTACCCAACTGGACCACCGAATTGTTTCGTGTCATCGAACGTGTGCGTGGTCGTCATCCTCCCGTCTATAAATTGGAAGACATGAACGGGGAAGTGTTAAAAGGAACGTTTTACTTGCCCGAGTTACAACGTGTGCCCAATAAAGAAGACGTGTACGAGATAGAAAGCATTCTCGATCGAAGAACCCGAAAAGTGGGAAAACGACGTGTCAAAGAAGTCAAAGTACGTTGGAAAGGATGTCCTCCCAGTTTTGACTATTGCATCGACGCTTCGCAAATCATTGACTATAAACAGAAGTGACCATCATGCCCTTCAACACAGCCTCAGCTACTGCCGTGACTTCTCCGTCGCCCAGTTCTTCACTGCAAGATCTACAAAAGCAACCGTTGTGGGTGTGGTGTGGAGAACGTATGCCTAAAACGCAAATCGTCTTTTTCTGCCAAATCTTTGTGGTGTATTGTTGCCATTGCCAATTTGAGTTTGCAACAAGGAAACAAACAATTGTGGACCATTTTACTTAGCAGCTGCCTTGGTTACCTTCTTCCCAATCCGTCTCTGAAATATTCCTCTAACGGAAACAACAACGGGAGCCTTGTGTCCAACGTTACTTCCCCATCCAACAGTCACCCTAACAATCCTCTTTTAGATACTCCTCTGACTTCCAGTGACTACTCGGACACTAGAACTCTGGAATTATGAACAACCAATTTTACTTAACGTTACCCAGTGACAGTTCCATGGAGGTGTTTCCCAATAATACCTTATGCTGTTACACGGCCAAATTACCTCAGGCCATCCAAATGGATCACGAAGCTCATTGGGAAGTGGATTTAGTGGAAATGATTCACCCTACACAAATCAAAAACATCGTTGAAAAGCAAAACACTTTCACGGTAGAAGTTTATGACGAACAAGTGCAACAACACTTGGATGAACGCAACAGTGCAGCTGACTCTATGAAATCACAAGACCCCAAAACTAAACGGACCACTTGTCGGTTGAAAATTCTCTCAGGCTATTATTTTAGTGGTCAACAATTGGTGAACGCTATTGCTGACAGGTTCAATAACGTGTTTGGTAAAGTCATGGAGAAAACCAGAAAAAGTGTCACGATCGAGTACCACAAAATAGCTCGTCGCCTAATGATGAAATGTTCAGAGAACAAAGTATTGGCCATTACATTTTGTCCTGAATTCTATGACATTTTGGATGGAGACCCCAAGTTGATCAAGATTGCAAATGAAATACCAGCCGTGACCAGTAACTCAGATTTTGCGAAATATTTTAGATTCCCTGTAGAAATGAACCAAGGACTGAATTTGATGTTTGTGTACTCCGATGTGGCGGAGTACAACGTGGTGGGACACACCTCCGTACCGTTACTACGTGTCATTCCTTTCAAAGTGGATTCTGCCACGAACGTTGACGAGGAAGGTGGAAACACCTATCACGTTCACCGCGAATTTGTACATCCTCACTATTTGCCCGTCAGTAAGTCTTATTTCGACACTGTCAACATTACTATAAAAGGAGATCTGGGACAAAATATTTCATTCACCAAAGGGAAAGTCACAGTGAAACTCCATTTTCGAAAACGATTACTCTAACCTTTTGTCAGTCATGTATCCTGTGTAACAAGGAGTCGCTCGACAGCGAGGACATGGTTTAGGTGATGTGCTAAAATCATCCTTTCGTTCGGTGGCTCCCGTTTTGAAACCGATGGTGACACGGGGATTGCACGCCTTGAAAGATGCCGCGTTGACGCAAGGTAAAGAATTTCTCCAAAATGTCATCATTGACAAACAAAACCCCAAAAAAGCTTTCTTGAGAGGAGACAAAAATGTCTTGCTTCAAACGGGCAAAGACATTTTGGGCCGGCGAGAAACTCCTATAAATGCCCTGGGCGATGTCGAGTCAGGCATTCCTGCTTCCCTGACGCCACAGCAAGGACAAGGCAGAAAAGGACGACGAAAACACCCCTTCAGAGGACTTCACACCCTTAGAGCTAGAAAGACTAAGAAAAGAAAAACCGACAGAGAGTTAGACATTTTGATTATTAAATCAGAGAAAATGATGCACCGAGTCTTGCGCTTGTTCCAAGTCGGAAATGGATCTGTTTGCCATGCCACCCACCATGATGACGATGCAAGAATCCCAATGGGTCGAATTTCATCCCGTCTCTTCTTTGACAGATTCAGCTTCTATCGAGTTTGAAATCAAAGGACAATCCGAAGATTACATCGATCTGAATAGCAGTTACTTATACCTGAAACACAAAGTGATCAAAACTGACAACACCAATCCGGGAGCCAATGCTAGAGTAGCTCCCCTTAACAATTTCATGCATTCCTTGTTCAGCGAAGTGGATTTGTACTTGAATAACAAACTGGTTATCAGTAGCATGGATACTTTACCATTACCAAGCGTACCTGGAAAATCTCTTGACGTATGAAAAAGAGGCTAAGAACACTTATCTGGATGCGTGCGTGGTATGGAAACCTGACACCGCAGGTGAAGACACGTTTAACGACACAGCCCTGACAGCCGATGACAATCCTCACAAAGTGGGTTTTAACGACCGTAGAAAGAAAATCCTGTAAGGTCGTAGTTTAGAACTGATGGATCGCTTGCATTTGGACATGTGGTTGCAAGACAAGTATTTGCTCAACGGAGTGGATATTCGTCTGAGAGTAAATCTCAGCACTGTCGCTTTCCATTTGATGACTCATGCCAACGAGTACAAAACCATCATCCATGAAGCCAGACTTTACGTGCGTCGTGTAGAAGTGTTACCTAAAGCGGGAAACGACATCAGTCAAACATTGAGCAGATCGACCGCCAAGTATCCGATACGACGTGTAAAAGTGAAAACGTTCACCATTGCTGCTGGACTACGATCCAAGATCGAAGATCATCTGTTCCAAAGACAGTTACGCAAACGTTTAATCGTTGGCATCGTCAGTAATGCAACCCTCAACGGAGCCCACGATCAAAATCCTTTCCAGTTTAAATACTACAGAGTGTCCAAGATCGACGTGAGTCGCGATGGCAAGACCTTGTGTATCAGACCCTTCGAACCTAATTTTGCCCAGAAGAATTACTTGAGATCGTGCTTGTTCCTGTTGGAAGCTACCGGACAACAAGGAACCAACACCAGTCACGGTATTTGGTACGAAGATTATGTAGGAGGTTACACTTTGTGGGCCTTTGATTTCACTCCAGACCAAGGCAGCAACGAGGGACATTTCCACCCTATAAAAGCTGGTCAACTGCGTGTGGAACTTCAGTTTGCAGAAGCTATCACCGAGACTGTCAACGTTATCTTGTATGCCGAATTCGACAGTAACATAGAAATCAACAGTTTGAGAGAAGTCATTCTAGACTATTAGAAACAATGGAAGACTCCTATCCCTCATTGAACGGTAGAGAATCTTTGGAAATGGAATGGGAGGATAGCGTGAAAACAGAAACCCAAGACCAAGACAAAGAGGACGAGGTAGTAGTGAAGTCCAGATGGCCAGAACAAGAACAACATTTAGTGTCCTGTTTTGCTAAACTCCTGGCGGATAAAATTACGGAGTTGAATAAGAAAGATTGTTATGGATGTCAAAACTATCATTCCAGTCAAATTCAATACGATAAATATTTGATGATGAATCAAGAAGAAAAATTGGACGAGTATCTGGACGAAGCTTGGAGTCTCATCTCGGAAGAAGCAGTGTTGCATGTGTGGTATAAAGGCTTGCGTGATCATTCCTGCCCTCCATCAACTACTCTGGAGATCTATCGCATCGAACCTCTCTTAGCCCAGAGTTGGGAGACAAGACAAAGAAACTGCTACTTGACAGAGCGTTTCAAACAAAAAGTCAGAATTGAATTGATGACTACTTATCATTACCTGTGAAAAAAAAACAGCCAACAAAACAAAAAAATGGATACCTGGGAACTTTGTTACCTTTTGAACAACAGTTCGTATACTGCTTCTTGGAATCCTGTCGTGTGCGCTAAGATGAACTACCTCATCGCAAACCTCAAGACCATCAAGCTTATGTCATCAACACGGACGACAGTCATCTCCCAGGAACTCACTGGGTTGCCGTCTACTTCCCTGAAGAGGATTGTGGAATATTTTGATTCGTATGGATTACCCCCTTTGGAAGACGATATCATTGACTTTATGAGAAGAAATGCCCAGACGAGGCGATACAATAATGTGAAATTACAAGGCACAGATTCCATGGCGTGTGGACAATATTGTGTGTATTTTCTTCATGAACGAAGTCTTGGATATCCTTTAGAACATTTAGTGACTTATTTTGATAGTAGCTCTTCTAGAAACGATGAGAAAGTAGATCAATGGTTTTGTGACCATTATGGATATCTTTTGTCTTTAGCTAGGAAACGTAGTGCATCAATGGCCTCATGACTTCCATCAATGGAAATCTCACATGATTTCACAACGTTGCCAACCTTGTCAAAAATAGTTTTTTAATGTTATTGTTACTTGTTAGTTGTTAGTGGTTGATTGTTTGTTTGAATAAAAAATGTTGTGTTTTGAAAGAATGTGTCTGTTGTTTGTTTTCAAAAAAAGACCGTGAATATATGCACTTTGACTTTCTCTCTATCCCTCATCATGACATTCGTTATCATAGCGTTCCGAACCAATGAAAAAAACCCTAGTACGGATGTTTTCTATCGCGTCCGCGTTTGAACCATATAAAGCGGGTTGGTCTCCAGTCTGGCCATCCACTGTTGACTCGTCAACCTATGAAGATGCCTTCCAGACTAGCCAACCTGAACGAAGCGTACGTCAATTTATATCGTGTCAGGTTAAACCTGATACCGAAGCCTGAAGAGATAGAGAATGTCAGGATGTTAGCAATAGCCCAAGACTTGATAGAAGAGGTCTTCAGCGAGAAATTCAAGAAAGAACAAGAAGAATGGGCAGAGTGGTACAGACTTCAGAAGCAGAGAGAACAGCAACAACAACTGCAGCAGCAGCAACAGGAACCGGACAGAGGTTTTTTTGACTGCCGCGTGGACATCAAAGAGTTCTCCTTCTCTTTTCGCAGAAGCAGGCCGTATCGTATAGGAAAGCCTGCCGCCAGACGGGGACGCATCACTCCCCGTCAAAAAAAACAGCCCTTTTCATGGCTACCCCAATGCTCTAGAAAAAAACATACTAATTCAATTGCCAAAACAAATTTCTGTGTGCTTACGTTCTTTTTTAAAAAACAGAAGTATGTCTATAAGCACTTACTTTCTGTCTTCTCAGATAATGTATGTCTGTGTTTGTAAGTAAAAAAAAGTCAACGTGTTTCTTTTAGGTCCGCGCGTTCCATGTTTTTTTGTGGTTATCTTAAGTTTTGGTGAAAGGGGATGTTTACCTTTACGTCCGTGCTCTGCGAATATAAATCAGAGCCCTCGTCAGTCTGGCTACCCGCGTTGAAGTAGCAACTGCAACGAAATGAGCAGAATAACGAAACTACTTGAACTCCAGATGCACCTGGAATATTCCAGGCGGTTGCTAGATGAGCTGGCTATGGAGGATATAGCCGAAGAAGCCAGTCCTGAAGAGGAGAAAGAGAAGAAAAAGAAAGAAGACAAGGAAAAGAACCAAGGGATCCTGCCTCACCTCATGCTAAGACCTGTATGCGAGGTCAAGCCTGAGGTGAGGACACCAATGCCTCAGCAGCCACCACTTCCACAACAAAGACTTCCACAGCCTCTACCACCAGTACCAAGAACCGCTGTCCCCCAGGCAGAAAACTGGGAGCAGGAAGCATTGGAGGAATTGGAGAGACAGCGGCAAGAGTGGGAGCCACAGAGACCTCATCATGCCCGGGTCTGGCATAGGAGAAGACAGAGGAAACAAGTCTTCACTATCCCTCAAAGTGAAAACTGGGATGATGAGGCCACTCAAGTCCCGTCTGCACTCGGAACCACACGCATTAATTGGGAGAATGACTGGAGCCGGCGATGCGTGTGTGGTGCTCTCCCTGGGAGATGTCATCATTAACCAGGTGCATTTGGAGTTCTAAAAAAAAAAACCTTCTCAGGGCTAACCAGATTTCTAGAAAAGAGAGACTATTCAATTTGCCAATTTGTGTGAATGTGAAGTAGTGTAACTATAAACACTCACTTCTTTACTAATGTGTGTGTGTGTGTTTGTTTGTGTGGATAGCATAGTGTGTATGTTTTATGCACTCGCGTCCATTTGTGTGGATAGTAGGTATGATGTGTTCTATGCATTCTCGTTCGTTTGTGTGGATAATATATATGGTGTGTTTAATACATTCGCGTCCTTTTATGTGGATAGTAGGTATGGTGTGTTTTATGCATTTTCGTTCGTTTGTCTGGATAGTAGGTATGGTGTGTTTTATGCGTTCGCGTTTGTTAGTGTGGATAGTATATATGGTGTGATTTATACATTCGCGTCCGTTTGTGTGGATAGTATAGTGTGTTTCATGCATTTGCGTCCGTTTGTGGATAGTAAATATGGTGTGTTTTATGCATTCTCGTTCGTATGTGTGGATAGTATATAATATGCGAATGAGTGTAAGGGATGTTTTCCTTCACGTCCGTGCTCCACGGATATAAAGCAGAGCGCTCGTCATTCGCGCCATTCTACACAGAATACAATATGGCGAGCAACATGGAGAGAATGATTAGATTGCAGGAGGTGGTGGACACGTTAGGAATGGTGGAGAAGATGCTAGTCAGAATGCAGTTTGGGGCTTATAGTCCCCATAGACTAAGCATGGAAATTAATAATTTAAAGAGAAGTAAGGACATATTAAATGAATTGATTAGGATTGAAAAGGACGAAAAGGAAGATATAGAAGACAAAAGGAGAATGAGGGAGTGGAATGAAAAGATAGAAAAGGAAGAAGAAATGAAAAAAGGAAGGAGGAGGAGAAAGAGAAAGAAAAGAAGAAAGGAGGAGGAGGAAAAGAATGAGAAGAAGAAACAAAGTGGAGGTGAAAAAAGTGTAGGACAGAAAATAAGAAGTTGGTGGAGAAAAAGAAGAACTTAGAAGAAGACAAAGAAGAAATCCTAAGGCCCTTTTCAGGGCCACTTTCATATGCCTCGAAAAGATAGTTATTCTCTCTTGCCTATATATGTGTGTTATCTATATGTTTATTTATATCTATCTCTCTATTGTATTTGTCCCTCCCTAGAATGGTAGCTGCGCGTATTCAGGTCAGTCCCTTGCTACACTGTTACAAATGTCCAGTACTGTGACGTCATCCCACTTGTTCCATTCCTCTTGTCGCTATACAAAATTCTCATTGACGTTATAGTGTCTCTGGGTGTGCCATTTTTTCGGAAAAATCGTGACGCCAAAGTGTCCCAGGGGGTATTTTGCATGGAAGTCCCATTGACGCTAAAGTATCCCCATTCACTACTATCGGGGAATAAATCTATAAATATGAAAAAAAAAGAATCTTCGAAGCCAACGTATGGCAACATTTGATGATAATATTTACTACTGAATATATATGAACTTTCGGGATAAAGACTGAAAATGAGAAGATTATGACTTTTAATCGACTACGTCACAGTAATGACGTCGAAAAAAATAAAGGAAGAATTAGCGGGAGTAAAACAACTGGAATTAATACAGTTGATATAATATGTCGATTGTTTTATTTATATTTTGTTCTCATTATTCATTTTGGAAAACTATTTGATATAAAATAACAAACTGGTGCCTGTCCACTTGACAACAAATATATCCAATCTGATGTCTTTTTGTGCTGTTATTTGAGCTTTATACGTAATGCACACATTCCTCACGTGCTGCACTGTTTAAAGCAAATGAATTGGACTCTCTCTCTCTCTCTCTCTCTCTCTCTCTGCGACGTGAAAAACAAAATGAATGCTAGAAAGGAAGAGGTAACGTCCCTTCATTTCCTACTTTACAAGCATTATTTCCCAAAAAGACAAAGAGAACATTATTTTACATGTTAGAATTTTGAACTATACAGTAAATATACAAATTATATAAAAAAAATAGTCCAAAAATATTGTTGCCCTAGTTAACTTGATATATCCTGTACAGAGTATCCACTTGTTCTTTGAAGACAAACTTTGGGTGGTGGTGGTTGTTGTTTGTTCAAACTCTTCTCATAGGTGTATTTATTGTTAAGTTGGGACGAATTGTCTTTGCAGTTGGGTCGAATGGTTCTCGATGCCACTTTACACAACTTCTTGGTCTAACCTACATCCGTGCATCAATTATCAAACGTATGCATTATTTGCCATATGTACGCAAGTTAATATATTCAGGAACTCCTTACCTATATTATTATTAGTAGTAGTAGTACTAGTAGTAGTAGTAATATTAATATTATCCTGCTGCACACGTTACTGACGTATCCCCCAATGTATATAGGGGTTAGAGCGTCCACCTAGGATGCGGCAGGTTGCGGGTTTGAATCCGACCGAGTGATACCAAAGACAAAGATGGTATAAACAGCTGTCTTGCTTGGCTCTCGGCATTATGAGGTTAGTGTTAGGACTGGTCGGCCTGGTGTCAGGATAATGTGACTGGGTGGGACATCATGCTACATGTCTGCGGCATGATGCCCCAGTACTAAACATCACTATAAACTGCCACACTGTAGACATCGTAGCGATATGACTGAAAAATTGTTAAAGCTACGTTAAAAATCCAAATCTGTCCTTAGCACCTCCATGCATTTACTGGGATCAATTTTCTGTTGTACACTTTGCAATAGTGTTGTTTCTCGCCACGCATAGTGTGCGTCCTTAGTTCCCAGCTTTCAACTCGGTCAAAGCATTCCGATTCTCTGCATCATAGGCACGATAATCCCTGGTTTTACTTCTCTTTGACATCCTTGTTGGGTTGATGTCAGGATAAAATATGAAAGAAGTTTACCTCTTTTAAGATCAATTAAATTCTTGTCTTATTTCAAATTTGTATCCTTGAATATTTTCCTGTCCTTCGTACATGTACAAGTCAAGATTTACTTTAACTTTTGTTCTTCGTATTGGTGTTTTGGACGTAAATTGTTTCTTCATCTGCAGATGGCCTTGTTTAGTTTGAAACGAGGGGAATTTTTGTATGCAAAATATCTAATGCATACAAGCTATGCGACCTGTGCATCTCCTGTTAAACAACTTTAACATTTTCAAAGACCTCGATATACTATATATCCCAAGTCAAAAACTTCGTTCTCTTAAACAACGACACAAGTCCGCCATATCAGAACAGTGCTATAATTAGCCAAAAGAATGGAGCAAATATGGCTATGTTGCTAACAACTAGACACCCCATGAACATAAACCAGACATGAGCCGTTACGGGAGTATGAAAAACAGCGCGCTATAAATAGATCAAACATTGACTTACTAATATTATTTCCCGGATAAAATATTTAGCTTTATTCAGTTTTATAGGCATCATTTATGCATTACATACAAATACAAGGAAGTCTTAGGATCAAAGGAAAACTTGTTTTTTTTTGGGGGGGGGGTTATAGTAAAACGTTAACCTCGTTATATCCATTTTACTGCTTAAAAATGCACATTTTTGGTCTCTAAATAACGCCTTTTGTTCTGTCGAAATTTTGTATTATCTTCTCTGTATTCTCTTCTACATATTTGGAGTTATTTTGTCAAATTTTCACTGTCCTTTTTCGAAGTTGGCTCCTTTATTCCTAGAAATTACTTGCTTTTAACTCCTAACTTTTTCTTCTTCCTCAAGATATTTCTTCTTCTCGAACTTTTGAACATTTTTATTCACTTGGAGATTTTACCTGAAATATACTTTTAAAAATGTGCTGGTCAAGGTGAGCTCAGGAGGCCTCCGCAGTACGCCCCACTTCAGAATAGAACTGTCAATATTGGTGATTAGTACATATCAGTGGAATAGACGGGGGTTTGTAATATGACCTAGTATTAAACTGTGTTGAAGTTATTACTACAGATGCATATTAAACATAATGCAAGACCAGCATGTATACAGTATCCATCAGATAGCTTTAGTTCCTGTTTAACACCACTTAACAGTAAATTCTCTGAAACCATTCTTTGTCATTAAATATAATTAAAACGCACTTTACATTTTGTATTTCAAAAATAGATCTGATGCTGGTGTAAATCATAATTATTGTGTTATTTTAAGTTGTTAATATTCTGCAACATAAATATGAATAATAATAAAACTTTATTTCATGAAAATAACACATTTGGTCATTCAAGACCCATCTGCCATGTGGTCCTCAATTATTGTAACGTATGTTATTTTAAAAACTTGTCTTACATTAAACTTTCCTCGCACACGTATTCACTAAGATTTAAAATAATATGTGTAAGTTAACTGTACTGGTAAACAGATACGCATATGAAGAATATAATATACACAGTTATACACATTTCAGCATGTCAAAAGTAATATACATACGTCGAATAAAACTTGCACGTATTATAGCTGGACACGATAAGACTCCCTATTGGGAAACTTTAACATATCATCCCAGGTGGTCAGCAAAAGTTTTTTTTTAATGATGAAGGGAATTCGAATTACGTATCATCAGGGGTAAGGAATTCCAGGGATCTTGAATTACGCATCACCAGGGGTAAGGAATTCCAAAAGGAAGGTGCTGATACGGTGAATGAGCTTTTGTAAAAGTTGGTTTTCGACTTGGGAATCAAACGCTTCAGAATTATTCAGGCGGTCCTTTTCTCGAGTGGGTCAGTTCTGAATAGATTATAACTAGATATAGTGGTAGCATATATCTCGAAAAATAAAGTTAAATTGACTGAGGATGTAGATGCATTCTGTTTGTTGACACGAAATTGATATATTTTTGATGTCGATTTAAATTTAATTTCAATAGAGTCGAGAGATTTACGAGATGAATCCAATGTAGAGTCATCAGCAAAAAGATCTCTTAGGGAGCACTGGATCAAAGTTAAGTATTAATAATCAGGAGAAAAAGAAGAATCCCTAATATAGATCCTTGAGGAACATCACTTAAAATATGACACTTTGGAAGTATATTTACCTTACAAACAACCTGGGGTCTTAGTGAGGTTCGACGTGAACCGAACAACTGAGTTTGAAGAAACTTGAAGGCTGTGTCACAGACAACCTGGGGTCTTAGTGAGGTTCGACGTGAACCGAACAACTGAGTTGGAAGAAACTTGAAGGCTGTGTCAAGTACTCATCAACACTCATTCAGATACTTGAGATACGGGAGAGTGAATATGACGAGCGAGAAACTAGAAATATCTCTCGTGATGATAATGAAATGAGTAATGAAATAACAATATTAAAAACAAATAATTTCAGTCATATTATTCATCTCTTTTCTATTCTTCATTTCTGTTATTTCAATATAACTGGAACTCACCAATGTCCAATCCTCCCGCATATATTTTGATCCGTATCTCACACAATAGATTTGTGCTATCACGTTTGCAGTTTATCATCAACAATTCACTATAATGTTGAAGTTTTCAGCACGAATTATCGTTTGTACGTGGCTACAATTCATTACTATTTTCGTGTTCGATAATTCAACATAATACTTTTGCTTTCAGTGTTCACAATTTAAGCTGTAATCTGCACCGGCAAGAACTCTGCGAAGTCCGTCTTTTGGATTCGCAGGCATTCTATGTCTGACTGCTTTCTGTTCCAAAAATACATCAATTAGCAAAATAATTTTCGCACAGCAACGATATATTGTAGGAACAAGCTTTTCTTAAAACTACCATCGTCAGCATTACTAAGCACATTCTGTGTTCACTGTGGCAACATGTTAAACTAACCGTTTCATCTTGAAAGAATTGTTTGATAGGATGAAAGTTATTTTTGATCAGCCATAATGGTCAACCAAATGGAATGTGGATTTGTATTTTGTAGGGTTTTATTAAATCAGTGAAGATTTGCGCCAGTTAGCATGATTTGATCGCTAGTAGCCATTGGTTTATTAGTATTGTCAAAGCAGTTTGACATGAATGTTTCTGTCGGAAATCTGGTTATGAGTTATGGAAGACTTTGTACTTAGTATGATAGCCGAAAGTACGCTTGTCGACATGTTTTTCAATACCTTTTTAAAGTAATAATATTGGTCGATTGTTTGATGGGTCATGCTTTTCATTTCACTTATGAATTGCAAATACGTTTGCTAATCAATCACTGATGAAATTTACAGTAACTGACACTACAGTTAAGTAATTCTTTTAATGTCTTAGAGGTGAAGCCCACATTTTCAGTGTTTTGGAGTGAATTCCATCTGGACCCACTGATTTGTTAGTGCCTATTTTATTGATAATATCAATAGTATTATTAGGGGATATTGTAGCATGATCGGGTACCCTTTAATTCACGAAGGCAGTTAATTTGTATATGTTATACTCTGTAAAATTAGACCTGTGATGTGTTGAGATACATTAGTAAATAGGCGGTTCATTTGGATGGTAATATGCTTATCAGTATAACTAGTGCCATTACCAATAACTTTACACCAGTTACAGGTGCAGGTTTTCTTGAAGTTAGTTCTCCTAAATGATTCCAGATGGATCTGTTATCAGAGTTTGAGACGTTGGCTTCTTTGAAAAAAGAGCGTTTGCTTTTTACAATGAGTGATTTTACTTTGTTACGCCGTAAATAATAATTTGTAAAATATTTATATTAATGATAGTGGTTTCGCTTGCGTTGCGTCTTAGCGATTTCATTAGATATGCCATTCTGGTTGTTTTGATCGTGTAATTCTTTCGATTTGTATGGGTGCGTGCTTAGATTAGTAAGAAAAAACTAATTCCAGACAGACAAGTCATAATCTGAACCGGTATTAGAGAAAGTTAACGTGCTAATATTATGTAATAGTTCAGAGAGGAATTCATTCTCAATAAACTTTTAAAGTATCGGTATTGCATATAGGAGTGTAAATTGGGTTTTTTTGCGCTCTGTTGATTACGAATTGCATATATGGGATAGTGATCACTAATAGGGAAACGGGGTACGTTTATATGGTAGAGATTGTCAGGATTGGTAGTGTAGATGTGGTGCATCAGGGTTGAAGTACAGGCTGTTACTCTTGCTGGAGCATTGATTACCTGTGTAGTGTTCTTACAGTTGTATAATATGTAGCCATTTAGTGTTAGTATCAGAGAGGAAATCAATATTAAAGTCTCCCATGATAATTACTTCATTGTTGGAAGATAAAGCAGCCTCTAGCACATTTTTCAGATTGGTCTGTCCATGATGAGAGGTAGTTTGGAGGTCGGTAAGCGGAGCATGATATAAATAGATTTACTATTGAGAAAACTTATATCGCTTAAATATTGATTCTACAGTACATATATCGAAATCTGTTCTTCTTTTGTATGTTACGTTATTTGAAACGTAGAGAACAATCATTCCTCCCATGGCGTCAGTCTTGTCTTTCCAATGAAAAGTTGCGAAAAGATGTAGCACAGTCAGGTACGTTACGTTCTTAAAACATTTCGCATAGACCAATTACTGCAAGATTGGATTCTTTTTGTACCGTAAGTCTCGGTTCATCGAGCTTTGGTAGAATGTGTTTTACTTTGAGTTGGATAAGTTGCAGCCTCACTATTTCAAACCAAAAGATATTCAGTGTACATTTTTCTAGTCGTTATATAATCGAGGACAGGTTTATTCTTTATCTTCGAGTTAGAGGGAGAAACGTTAAAAACCTTTACATGTACAATAATAATTAGTACTTTGGACAGTAAAACAATCAGAACAAATATCACTAAGAACATGATATAACTGGGGTACATGTATTGTTATCATTGTACCCAGACTGGTTTAGCTAAAGTTTATAATTATAGGTAGGTTAGTCACATCTGTCATGTACGTACTGTTGTCTTATCGAGATGTCCCTTTTCCGGATCCTTATATTGCGATTGTGTCTACCTGGATGACCATGCCATGTATTCTGTGCATTTTGGTTCCTTTCCCACCCATTACGGGCTTCCATTGCACCTCTAGAACTTTTCAGTTGGCTATGTTGGTATTACATACTTGGGTAGTGCTTAATCATGTTGGTAGGTTTTGATTTGAGTGCAGGAATAACACTATGCATGTATGTAAATTAGTTCAATGTGCCTGCGTCTTTCAGGCGAATCATGTTAGAGTGAAAGAAAGTTCATTGTAGTTGACCCGACGATAGCAATAAGATATCGTGGTTTTGGTAGGTTGGACAGTCTGCCAATATTTATCAACATGTTACCATATTGCTTGATGTCAACGTCCCGTCTTGGAATATGTCAGGTAAAACGACCATATCTAGTTGGACGAGTAACTGGTTGATAAGTGACTTGTATTTAATCTCAAACTGATTTAGTTCCAGATCGCTATCAGCGTCATTTTCTCCTACTGGATCAAACCTATATGGTATTTATCGAAGTCGAGTTTGTTCATTTCTATTTTGAGGCTTTCAGTGGTGGCACAAGAATATGATCTTACAATGTACATCACGTTTCCAACTGGTTTTCTATTCCCGTGCTGGGGAGTAGAAAAACCATCAGAATACGCTTGAGTCTTCTTGATTGCAATGGATGATGCTAGCTCAACAGTCAGAGCAAAACTGGGCACCAGTCCCGACAGTTACGGAACATGAGAAAGAAACATCGGACTAAATTGTTTTGCAATCAAACTTACAACAAAATCCTGAATAAATCTCGACTCAATATCAGACAACAAATAAATACAGAATATTGCAGTTTTATTTTCTTAAACACTGCTGACAGAGCCAATATGAATCTGTTCAAGAAAGTGTGTTACATGCAATTTTTATCTTCTGACTTTAATTCCTGAATTAGTTTCAATATTTGTTCATATGAAAATTAGTGATATTTGGTAGTCTTGCAATATCTAAACCTGGCTAAAACTTGTGTCTGGCAGAAGAACTTAGAGAATAGAGAATTCAGTTACACATAAAAAAGAATCTCGGCAATAAAATTGGAAGAATGGATTACTAAAGTTATTAGTCTCAAAGATTTTACCATTCTTATAAGCTAGGGTGGTTATGTTTCAGAGAAAGAAGATGAAATGAAACGTGTAGGTGTGGCTCTTGTTGAGTATTATTCATCATTATTTGCTGTACTTTGCTATATTTTTGTAGTGCTTTCTTAACTGTATTATAATCAATAAGTTTCTCTTTTTTCGATGCTCGGGTTATTTCCATGATATTACTGTGATGATAATGATTGTCGAGAAACTTCGTGAAGCAACCGAATGTTATCGATATCAAATCATTTCAATCGGGCTGAACGTATTTCGACACTAATTAACAGCCTTTCCGGCGCTTGCTTCATTTGAAGATGTGTATGGTTTTAGAACATACAAATGCGCAGAGTACAGTCAAATAAAATGGCAGACTATATTCTCAAACAAGTGAATTTAGACTCTTACATTGGGATTTTTGAATAACAGTTGTTGATATGGGGTTTAACGTCCTTTTTCAGAACAGTATAGGTTTTACCTTTCGGCCAGTATAACTGGTGGAGGAAGAACCCGAGCAAGCTTTCTCACGTACCCACACTGGCCAAGTCCGAGACTCGAACCCACGTAGACAGGTGAGATGACAGTGATCTGTAACGGTGAGCGCTTTAGACTACTCGGCCACTTGGGGGCCCCTTAAGATTTACATATCAGTAACAAACTGTTTGAAAAAGTTCTATATATCGAAGAATGCGACAATACAACCTCAGACTTCTCGGATGTCAGTGTGTTGTTTACATCTATATTTTTGTGTAACTCCTGGTACATCATTTATTTAATTTTTGTACTTTTTATTCGTGGCTGTAAATTCTTCAGAATATCTTTAGATTTTGCTTACGTGACCTGAGTCTGTTAGGAGCGAAAATTACATAGGATCTGTAAATAGATTTTTTCGTGTTTGTTGACAGGTATTAATAATGATCGTAATAATAAGACTTAATGGCCCATTTAGATTAATTCCTCATTTGCTGATCAGACTTAGACGTCTTTAGAAGAATTCAGTAACTTTCCATGGGTTGGGCAGGGTTATATTATCAGACAAATTCGATGCAAAATAAGTAGTAAGATCTGTCATGTGGGCAGTATTGTGAAATTTTGTCGCAGTAGAAGGTGTATTTAAGGAAAGAACTGAGCAATCAGACTCATTCCGATTTTAGAGTCATAATCTTTTCTTGAATTCATGTTGCAAGTCTGCAGACGTGTTTTATGTTGTAATTAGATATTATTCGAGGGGATAAACATTCTTATGGACTGTTCAGTGAAAATAGAAAATACTTTTTATTTGGACTATGGTATTATTATGGAACTATTGTGAATTGTTTGAAGGAGTTCGGACAACTCCACCTTGAAGTCACAATTCTAGGCAGACCAGTACATTTCCGGTTTGAAATTTATACAGAACGTTTCCTTCTTTTAGGACTTTCACAGTACATTTTCAGGATTATTTTGGATTCAGACTTCTTAATGCTGTAAGTTCCTCTCACATTTTCATTTATGACTGATAATTAAATTCTTTGTTCAACAAAACTTGTTTGTTTTTTTCTGTTACTTAGTTTATGGCCATAGACTCACAACGCAATGGTGAAACACTTGATCTGTCAGTTAATGAAAGAATAAGAGAGTTCACAGATTGTGGTGAAACAATGATTAGACAAATCTTGTTCCACAGAAATGTCAAGGTTTGTTTTATTACTTAATATTATTTGATTAAATGTTGATGACAATTAAAATAGCCAATGAATCATAGGCACTGTACATTAAACTATTTCATATATTTGATATTAAGTTTTTTTTTTATTTTTTATTTTAATAAATGACAAGGAATTGCTTCATTGTTACCGTCCATGCTTGTCCTTTGGGTTTACGTTAGCTTGGATGAAAAGTCATGTGTTTTGCTTTACCTTGATGGAACAAATTTAGCCAAGAAATTTTGTTCCCATACCAATTTGTAAAAGACTTTCTCACTTGGCCTTAAAACGTCAGGAGAAAATTTAGCATCCTAGTACTTTCGTACCCGAAGAAACTAAAGTAATTTTTATAACAGAAATTTTATAATGCTAAAACAAATGTACCCACTACATTCTAATAAAACTAATACTGATAATTGCATTGCAGTTCATGTTCTAAATTTCTCAAAAGGTTATTCACACGGCATACAGCCCAGGAAAGTCGATTAACATGGTTAGCTTTTTCATCTTACGAGGTGTTATTTATAACCCATTAATACTTCAGATTTGGTATATAGCCTCGGTGTAATTTGTTTCGACATACTAATATATTATAGTTGAAATGAAGAATTAAAACAATTTCAAATTGCATTTGATTTTTCGCCCAGCAGAAAATACCTTGCCTAATTATTGGACCAGATAAAAATAGACGACGTTATTAAAATGTATTTTCCTGTTTTTTCAAAATAAATCTTTAAAATTTTATTTTTAAATTTGTGAATCTTTCAAATTTTATTTTTCAGATCTGTGAATGTTATAATTTAAACAAAATTTAATAAAAAAATTGGTTGATTGTGAAAGATTATTTTTTAATTTTAAAAAATCATTGACAAGAAGATACTGAAGGTTTCTTTTGTCAATCTATAATATAAAATTGCTCAACATTGGAGATTTGTTTGATATATTTTCATTAAAATGTCTGTCGCAAAAATATTCAGAATTATATGTTAAGAAATAACGTAAACATAGTGTACGGTATTTAAACAGAATGAAAGTACAGTGTCAGTCCTGTTTATAAAGGACGCCTATTTAAAAAGGAAATTGTGGCCCTGCCTTTTTAATGACTTATATACACCTGTTCGATTGTACCATTTTAACTTAAGATGATATGTCAGCAAATAATGATGTGCTAGTTTGGTTATTTCAGAATATATGATATTATGTCATACTGTTGGATGGGAAAATTCCACCCAATTTCATAAAGTTCTGTTTGGGATTAGCATGAGTTTCCGACAGCACCTAAACATATAAGGACTTCACCTGTCTGCTAACACATTAAACTGAGAAAATTAGTTGAAAAAGGGCCACTTACGAACTTAGTCTTATTTAGCAATATACCAGCCGTACAATTTAAATTGCCTTGAAGAATTTTTTAGTACATTTTTCTTAACTGCCTACATAGTGGATGATGTAAGAAACTGGTTTATCGGTCTGTAAATCCATGCATCCCAATCTGCATAGGTTGAAAAATCCCAAAGAATAACGGTGTTTTGGGTCTCGGGATGGGATTGCCAAACATATTTTCAGACCCAAAATATCTGATTGCTCGAAAGCATCAACCAGTTGCCCAAGAAATCATCCATGATGCAATCTGAATGGTTTACTTTAAACTTTTTGTGTTAGAAAATACAGATAATTGATATTCAAAAAATCAAAAGCCCACACTGGCTGCCCAATTAGGTTTTGACTCTAAATCACTTGGTTGAATTCCATTATCTAGGCAACAAGGTGAAATGAACTTAATACCCATGATCTGAGGAATGCAGCATGATTGTCATCTGGAGATGATCACCTCACCCTGTGCATGATTATCTTTTGAGATCAAACAAGTCTCATGGTTTAAAATTGTTGTGATACTATGTAAATGTTACGTTCATCGTCTCGAGAGTTGTTTTTAGCTGTTATATTCCCATGATTTTCACCAGAGTTTCAGTCATGTTTGACTTGGTTATAGAGAAAAAGGTATCAATGATCTTGGAATCAAAGCAGACATGATCAAAAATTAAATACAACGATTTTAGAATAAATTATGAAAATTATAAGGCTGAATGAATGGAAATTACAGTATCAACAGTAACCATTATCAATGAAAAATCTGGATAACTGGGTCATCTTAAATGCTGGGTCTGCATCATATAGTTATTTTATAGTCTGTATGGCCTGGCCTTCAGTTAATAACGGGTAAAGAAGTGGGTGTTTATACGTGATACAGTTTATATAGATATATTGAGGCAGGAAAATGAGCGAGACGTTGGGAGAGGAGAGAAATCTGGAAACTAACTACAATTATAGTGTAGAAAGATTAATATGGACAAGAGATCTCGGGTCAGAGATATTCCATTGAAACCTGCATGGTACCCATCGCGGAAAGATGCAGTAGTATAAGGAAATGGGGATAGTAGCGCATTTCCATAAAATAAGCTTTATTTTAATATAAAAACAGCTCTATCAAAGAAAATTAATTTTTAAAAATCAAGAAAAATCAAGAAAAAAACATCAAAAGAGCCTTCCATATTATTTTATTTATACCTTATAGGGCTCCAATCATCATAAAACACATTTGATAATTAAGATTTTCCTATAAAATGATTGTTATTCAATAAACAGACCATTCCAATATGATTAGATATAATAGAAGGCTCAGAAATCAATGACGCATGAAATAGAAAAATTCATCTGCGCTATTGTTAGTTTCCTATTGGACTACACAAAGCCTCTATCATATGAGTTTTCATAGGAAGCGTCCAATCGGCCAAACAACAAAATAATAAAAAAAGTTATAGTAGCGCAATTTTCAATTTTTCCTTCCTACGAAGGCTCAGATTATTGTTTCAACACTTAACGTTTTAATGTGCATTTATCGAATTAATGCTTCTAGACAAGGTTTTTCAAAAAAGTTATAGTAGCACAATTTTCAATTTTCCTTCCAACGAAGGCTCAGATTGTCGTTTTAACACTTAACGTTTTAAGTTACATTTGTTGATTAGAGGCTTCCAGGCCAGGTTTTTCAAAAAAGTTATAGTAGCGCAATTTTCAATTTTTCCTTCCAACGAAGGTTCAGATTATCGTTTCATCACTTAACGTTTTATAATGTCCTAATGCAAAAGTACTTATTCCATCACAACAATAACGTTTATCATCAAAGTTAGTTAGCGCATGTTTCACTAATCTATCAGTTTTTAGTTGATGTTTATAAGATCGTATTGTATACATTGTTGCAAAGTGTGGTGTGGAATTGTTCAGTACATCAACATAATCGCTATGTTTTGTCTTATTTTTAACAACAGATTTTTTAATACCTTTTAACTTCTTACTTTCCTTATTGTCTAGTGTCTTAACAGAGTACATTTTACTTCGTAACCCAGTAAATTCTACAACAGGTTTAAAGCAAAACTCATCTTTCATCTTGCCCATAACTTTTTTATTACTAGGATCATAGAACGGACTACTTTGTACAACATCAGATAAATCAAACTCATCTCGATGATCATATATATCTTGATAAACATCATCGGTAAATACTTGATAAACGAGAGAATCAGTATCTGTAAATAATAATTTTGAGTTAGGCCAAACTTTCTGCGCAAAATTATAATGAAAATCGTACATCAACCACTTCGATGTTTCTAATACCGTAGCACCAACAAATATTGGTTTGTTTAGCTTAAGATTTGTCTTATATTTCTTAACTAGCACTAGGTTTTCATTGATACGTATCGAATCGGCAAACGTATCTGACGCAACTAATTTACTAAAACGTTTTTGTTTATTAACAACTTCAATATCGGGGCCCCGAGTGGCCGAGTGGTCTAAAGCGCTCTCCGTTACGGATCACTGCCATCTCACCTCTGTCTGCGTGGGTTCGAGTCTAGGATTCGGCGAATGTGAATATGTGAGAAAGCTTGCCAGTAGCTTCTCGTGGGTCGGTGGTTCTTTCCGGGGATTTCCCGGTTTCTTCCTCCACCATTAATACTGGCCGCCATGTATAGCCTATCGTGTGCTGAAAAATGGCGTTAAGCCCCACAACAACAACAACAACAACAACAACAACAACTTCAATATCAACGCGCTTACGAATATTCTCCATCGTCTTCCCAAACACTGCGTTGTTCATGAGCTTAAAGAAATCCTTTTCAAAATCTGTTATTGCTGCAGTTCTCATATCATTGTTAAATTTAATGTACTTTGACATCCACTTAGACTGTTTGATTTTTAATACACGATGTATCTTAACCAACTTCAACCCGTTATCAAGCGCTTGTTTCAGATTTCTATAATGACAAAAATAATTTCGTTTATTAAGCAGATTTGGAATTAGTTTTGGTATCATGCAAGGCTTACCAGGACGATTAGCCAGTTGTTCTTTTGACAGAAGTGAATCGGAAGTTATCATTTTCTCAGGTAAAAAGGGGTAATCGTTATGTAAATCATGTAATTCTACAGGATAATCAACATCAACTTCAAGATAATAACTATAATCTGCCTCAGATAAATCTTTCGTTAGGTTCTCAGTATCTGTAAGAAAGTCTTGTTCTTCAACCCAACAATCAACTGCATAAGGCATCGACTGAGACATTGCCCAGCTGTAAAGAGCGTTTTTATCAAGATAAATAATATAACTGCTAGGTTCATTTGGATTAAAATCAGGTAAATATTTATTATTAGCACGTGCATACTTATGACTTATAACTGAAATACCACCGCGGATCGCTTTTTCAAAGAACAAATACTTATCAATATCTCCCTCAACAATTAATTCTGTTATTTCATTAGTTAACTTATATAACGCGTCCCAGCTTAAACCAGGACTTGAAAAGTACCAAGAAGGATCAAGTTTATATTGATTTAACGATGTTCTTCGAAAACTTTGAAATATATCATCAAGTAAAAGAACGTCTTGTATCAGATAAATATCTAGATAATCACCGATCGTTTTACAATCGAATTTATTCCAAACGTTTAAAGCGTGTTTGTACTCATCATCAGTAATATGCTCACAAGACAACTGCGAATAAAACTTGTCTTTGATTGGCAAAGTTGTTTCATCAAGTTTATTATAATCATCGATGTACTGATAAGGAAATATTCCTTTCTTTTTCATCAAATCAACATTATCGTTAAAGTACTCCGTTAAAGAACTGAAATTACTACAGTTTTTTGCTAAAGCGTCTAACGATGATGCCATAAACTGCATGCTATCAATAAATCTCAAAGGACCAATTGTAACTGACATAAATCTTTCATAATTATTAGGTATTGCTCCGATTACTTTATCTTTACTTAACTCAACGATATCGGGGTGACCAAGTGCAGTTAAAATAAAGTGTCCATCATATCCTCTAAAGTTATGAGCTATACACGGAATGAAATCTACTTTATGAAACTCATCTTTACAAGACATATGAGCAGCACCGGTATACTTACCTGTTATATAACAATAATCGAGGACCTTAAACATATCTTTTCCCAAGTTCCTTTTAGTGAATGTCTCATTACAAATATGACATTTTCTTGCTTTCTTAAAATCTGATCGGTTTTCATTCGTTATTATAATTTCTGGTATTACTGAGAGTTTCTGATAGATTTTATCAGCTTCGATAAATAAATTTTTAAGTAACCAAACTGCAGCATCTTCATCAGTGTTTGATTTTCGTCTATAGATTTTTATCGGCTCAGATAACTTTGAATCGATCATACAAGTGACTTTATAAGCAACAGAAACTGGTACGTGTTTAGCTAGATGTGTTGTCTCAGATTCGTTTGTATTAACACTTGGAACATTATCGTTTTGAATACCAACTTGAAGCGATTCAAAGTCATAAGTAATTGTAAAGGGAACCGTTGCAGTATTTTTAAACTTCTTAAATTTTAAGTATTTGTTTTTTTCGCTAGGTAAAGTTGTTTTTTGATTATGTAAACAGTTTTGTAGATGTTTTTGTAATTTATCATTATCATGAAATCCGTGCAAGCACTTATAACAGAAGTATAATTTTTCTTTGTGTTGTGTATACTGTCTACCAAGTAATCCGTTAAAGTTTTTTATTAGTGAGTAATGTTCTTTAAACATCAACAGGTTTATTGTGTTTGGACCGGCTAGCAGTGATATTCTTATTGGAAATATTTTACAACTATCATCGAGACCAAATACGTTAACACCACTAGATAATAATGATTTATTATTATTTTCTATTTTACTGATCTGTTTAATATCAACTGGGAAAGAAATACCCGTGAGATTAATTTTATGTTCATGTTCGTAATACTTTGTAACTCTATTTGCGTCTTTTGCAACTGGAAACAAATGAGCTAAAATGCTCCACAAGAAACAATTATCATCATCAGATTTAACGTTTATAACACAATGACTATCTACAATTCTCTTTGGTAGCTTTACAAATTTACCTGCGTGTAAAGGATCAAATTTATAACTGTGAACTAACAAATAATCTTTCGATACTAATGTCCAACCTGACCCGGAACGAGTATAATTATCAATTTTATTATCAATTTCTTGAGCAATAATTGCTGAAACTTTATCTATATCATCATCAATAAAAACGACTTTTGCCTCAGATTTAATATAAGGTCTAACAAATTTTTCAGAGTCAGTAGCATGCTCAAATGTAACTCTAAGCTCAGCTAATATCTTTACACGAGGTTCTTTAACGTGGATATGTTTAATCACAGATTTAATTATATCTTCAAGCGGATCTAGAATTACATCTACTCGATAGGTATTAGTAAAACCTGCAAATGATGAACTAACCTCTTTGATTTTGATTGTTGTTCTTCTAGCTTCTAAAAGTTCATCTTGCAATCGTTGTAAATTTACAGTTGAAATAGGATACCTTGGTTTTATTCCAGTTACTTGCTCATAATCGTCCATTAACCGCAATACTTTTTCATGACGAGTTGTTTTAGTTTTTAAGTCCCTTATGTAATTCTATATCAACGAGTACTGGTTTAAATAATCTACGACTTATTTCTTCTTGTAATTGATACAAAGCATCATTTGATTTTGGATAATTTGGTTTTGTTCCAGTGAGTGATTCATACAAGCCCATAATACGTCTTGCAACGGTTGAACGTGTTTGTTTCGTTCGCTGTGCTGACGTTCTTTGCATATTATATTTATTAGTTTATATAAAATTTATCTAATTAAAATTATTTTGCTAAAATATAAATAATATTTAAATATAAAAATTATCAATAATATATAAATAAGATCAATGGAACAATTGACAAGTATTGTGTTTACATCAGTTATATCTGCTGGTAATTCACCGTCATATGTTACAATGTCCCTTGGAGCTAATGGACCGATTTGCCCATGAGCAAATCCTAACAATGATGCAATACTTGTTGGTGGTCTAAAATCGACAACTAATTGATTTTTCAATGTTAATCTAGCTCGCAATGTATTATAATTTGCAGTTAACTCAAAATCATCAGCAATACCACCAGATTTTGTTATAAGCTCTTTTATTATCTTATTTAAATCATTGATATTATAAGCTCCTTGTGGAATTTTTAATCTTCGCAAGTTCTTATCTTGTTGTGAGTATAGTGTATACATAAAATCATCATTAACACCTGTTTTGATGTTAGCCATGGCATTCCAACAAGTGCAGGAAATTAATCCAATTTCATATTGTTTTGCAGGATCAAGTTGTATTGGAGGATTATAATTTACTGTGAAATTTGCACTGTTTCCTTCTACTTGGCTTGAGTCGAGCAATAATGTTGTTGACATTTTTTTAATGAAGAACATATAAAATTTGAATAACCAGATTAAAGACATTTTCTTTTTTTTTGGTTGTTCTCCGTATTATAATAGCTGTTTTATTTCAAATTTTTCTGTTTATCTGCTAATTTTTATTTTATCTGTTTGATTAAATTTATGACAGAAAAAAAAAATTATTATTTTGATTCATGATTATTGTATATGATCATTTCTAGATACTTTATCTTGTTTTTTAAATCTCGTATTTCTTGCCTTGACTGAAAGTATAATTTTATCATTTTAAGAATCGCATCATTTTTATCCATAATATCTAACTATTAGTGATTCAAATTTAATTGTCTAGCTGCTAGTTTTCTTCGTAATCGATCTCTGATCTTATTTGTCTTAGTTTGTGAAATATCAGTTAGTGATCGTCTTGAAAATCCTGGACTTATGTACTCGTTAACGTATATAATATTAACGCCGTTTTTATTAACTCGAAAGTTATTGTTATCACGCGCTATTTTTAGTGCAGTATTAAATTGCTCATTATTTTCTGGAAAAATCATAAATTTTCCTTTCATTTATTTATATTATTTATACAACTTCTGTAAAGTCTATGATTGTTGGCGGTTGTTGTTTTATTGTTCTATATTTTGGAGATCTTGTAATGTAGTAATGAAGAATCGAACGATAATTTCTGCCACCACAATTTTTACAAAGACCTGTTTTACCTCGTATTCCAATACCACAGCTCAGACACGGTCTTGGACTTTTTAATCCACTTTCTAATCTCTGTTTATGTAACCCGCAATATTCTCCATAACATCGTTTATTACAAAAATCTGTTGATCCTTGAGGTAGATATTTACAGTAATTTTGTCCTCGCTGAAACGGCATTATTTATATATTATTGATAATTTTTATATTTAAATATTATTTATATTTTAGCAAAATAATTTTAATTAGATAAATTTTATATAAACTAATAAATATAATATGCAAAGAACGTCAGCACAGCGAACGAAACAAACACGTTCAACCGTTGCAAGACGTATTATGGGCTTGTATGAATCACTCACTGGAACAAAACCAAATTATCCAAAATCAAATGATGCTTTGTATCAATTACAAGAAGAAATAAGTCGTAGATTATTTAAACCAGTACTCGTTGATATAGAATTACATAAGGGACTTAAAAACTAAAACAACTCGTCATGAAAAAGTATTGCGGTTAATGGACGATTATGAGCAAGTAACTGGAATAAAACCAAGGTATCCTATTTCAACTGTAAATTTACAACGATTGCAAGATGAACTTTTAGAAGCTAGAAGAACAACAATCAAAATCAAAGAGGTTAGTTCATCATTTGCAGGTTTTACTAATACCTATCGAGTAGATGTAATTCTAGATCCGCTTGAAGATATAATTAAATCTGTGATTAAACATATCCACGTTAAAGAACCTCGTGTAAAGATATTAGCTGAGCTTAGAGTTACATTTGAGCATGCTACTGACTCTGAAAAATTTGTTAGACCTTATATTAAATCTGAGGCAAAAGTCGTTTTTATTGATGATGATATAGATAAAGTTTCAGCAATTATTGCTCAAGAAATTGATAATAAAATTGATAATTATACTCGTTCCGGGTCAGGTTGGACATTAGTATCGAAAGATTATTTGTTAGTTCACAGTTATAAATTTGATCCTTTACACGCAGGTAAATTTGTAAAGCTACCAAAGAGAATTGTAGATAGTCATTGTGTTATAAACGTTAAATCTGATGATGATAATTGTTTCTTGTGGAGCATTTTAGCTCATTTGTTTCCAGTTGCAAAAGACGCAAATAGAGTTACAAAGTATTACGAACATGAACATAAAATTAATCTCACGGGTATTTCTTTCCCAGTTGATATTAAACAGATCAGTAAAATAGAAAATAATAATAAATCATTATTATCTAGTGGTGTTAACGTATTTGGTCTCGATGATAGTTGTAAAATATTTCCAATAAGAATATCACTGCTAGCCGGTCCAAACACAATAAACCTGTTGATGTTTAAAGAACATTACTCACTAATAAAAAACTTTAACGGATTACTTGGTAGACAGTATACACAACACAAAGAAAAATTATACTTCTGTTATAAGTGCTTGCACGGATTTCATGATAATGATAAATTACAAAAACATCTACAAAACTGTTTACATAATCAAAAAACAACTTTACCTAGCGAAAAAAACAAATACTTAAAATTTAAGAAGTTTAAAAATACTGCAACGGTTCCCTTTACAATTACTTATGACTTTGAATCGCTTCAAGTTGGTATTCAAAACGATAATGTTCCAAGTGTTAATACAAACGAATCTGAGACAACACATCTAGCTAAACACGTACCAGTTTCTGTTGCTTATAAAGTCACTTGTATGATCGATTCAAAGTTATCTGAGCCGATAAAAATCTATAGACGAAAATCAAACACTGATGAAGATGCTGCAGTTTGGTTACTTAAAAATTTATTTATCGAAGCTGATAAAATCTATCAGAAACTCTCAGTAATACCAGAAATTATAATAACGAATGAAAACCGATCAGATTTTAAGAAAGCAAGAAAATGTCATATTTGTAATGAGACATTCACTAAAAGGAACTTGGGAAAAGATATGTTTAAGGTCCTCGATTATTGTTATATAACAGGTAAGTATACCGGTGCTGCTCATATGTCTTGTAAAGATGAGTTTCATAAAGTAGATTTCATTCCGTGTATAGCTCATAACTTTAGAGGATATGATGGACACTTTATTTTAACTGCACTTGGTCACCCCGATATCGTTGAGTTAAGTAAAGATAAAGTAATCGGAGCAATACCTAATAATTATGAAAGATTTATGTCAGTTACAATTGGTCCTTTGAGATTTATTGATAGCATGCAGTTTATGGCATCATCGTTAGACGCTTTAGCAAAAAACTGTAGTAATTTCAGTTCTTTAACGGAGTACTTTAACGATAATGTTGATTTGATGAAAAAGAAAGGAATATTTCCTTACGAGTACATCGATGATTATAATAAACTTGACGAAACAATTTTGCCAATCAAAGACAAGTTTTATTCACAATTATCTGGTGAGCATATTACTGATGATGAGTACAAACACGCTTTAAACGTTTGGAATAAATTCGATTGTAAAACGATTGGTGATTATCTAGATATTTATCTGATACAAGACGTTCTTTTACTTGATGATATATTTCAAAGTTTTCGAAGAACATCGTTAAATCAATATAAACTCGATCCGTGCTGGTACTTTTCAAGTCCTGGTTTAAGCTGGGACGCGTTATATAAGTTAACTAATGAAATAACAGAGTTAATTGTTGAGGGAGATATTGATAAGTATTTGTTCTTTGAAAAAGAGATCCGCGGCGGTATTTCAGTTATAAGTCATAAGTATGCACGTGCTAATAATAAATATTTACCCGATTTTAATCCAAACAAACCTAGCAGTTATATTATTTATTTAGATAAAAACGGTCTTTACGGTTGGGGAATGCTCCAGCCAATGCCTTATGCAGTTGATTGCTGGGTTGAAGAACAAGACTTTCTTAGAGATACTGAGAACTTAACTAAAGATTTATCTGAGGCAGAACATAGTTATTATCTTGAAGTTGATGTTGATTATCCTGTAGAATTACATGATTTACATAACGATTATCCGTTTTTACCTGAGAAAATGATAACTTCTGATTCACTTCTGTCAAAAGAACAACTTGCTAATCGTACTGGTAAGCCCTGCATGATACCAAAATTAATTCCAAATCTCCTTAATAAACGAAATTATGTTTGTTACTATAGAAATCTAAAGCAAGCGCTTGATAACGGGCTGAAGTTGGTTAAGATACATCGCGTAGTAAAAATCAAACAGTCTAAGTGGATGGCAAAGTACATTAAATTTAACAATGATATGAGAACTGCAGCAACAACAGATTTTGAAAAGGATTTCTTTAAGCTCATGAACAACGCCGTGTTTGGGAAGACGATGGAAAATATTCGTAAGCGCGTTGAGATTGTGGTCGTCAATAATCGTAAGAAACTTAGTAAATTAGTTGCGTCACATACGTTTGCCGATTCGATACGTATCAATGAAAACCTAGCGCTAGTTAAGAAATATAAGTCAAATCTTAAGCTAAACAAACCAATATTTGTTGGTGCTACGGTATTAGAAACATCAAAGTGGCTGATGTACGATTTTCATTATAATTTTGCGAAGAAAGTTTGGCCTAACTCGAAATTATTATTTACAGATACTGATTCTCTCGTTTATCAGATATTTACCGATGATGTTTATCAAGATATATATGATCACCGAGATGAGTTTGATTTATCTGACGTTGTACGAACTAGTCCGTTTTATGATCCTAGTAATAAAAAAGTTATGGGTAAGATGAAAGATGAGTTTGCTTTTAAACCTGTTGTAGAATTTGCTGGGTTACGAAGTAACATGTACTCCGTTAAGACGCTGGACAATAAGGAAAGTAAGAAGTTAAAAGGTATCAAAAAATCTGTTGTTAAAAATAAGATAAAACATAGCGATTATGTTGATGTACTAAACAATTCCACACCACACTTTGCAACAATGCACGCAATACGCTCTTACAAACATCAGCTAAAAACTGATAGGTTAGTGAAACGTGCACTGACTAACTTTGATGATAAACGCTGGTGTAAAAACGGAGTTGATACTCTGGCGTTGGGCCATTATCTAATATCCTCTTAGTCGCTTGTTAGCAAGAAATTTCTCAATCTGTAACTCTTTTATCTCTTCCCCGTATTTTAGTCTTGCTCTGTCAGGTATATGATCCAACATGTACTTGTAGATGTTTACACTTGGGTCATTCTTCAATTTCATCAAGTTTTCTTCATCTCTTGGGCTACTTATCTTATAACATACCCAGAACGTTCCGTCTCCCCTGTTGATACAATTATAATTGAAAATATTTCTTTTGGTTGTGCGCAAGCCAGTTGCTGC
>JAECUM010023064.1:0-17616 GCA_016617855.1 Megalonaias nervosa | reverse complement strand
GACATTTATCGTGCAGAATCACTCCACGATGAAATGAAAAATATTGCTCGGAAATATACCCCATTTACGATGTCAAGGACGAAGTCAAGGTTGAACAATTACTTAATAATTGTTTCACCGTTCCATCGGTTGCTGCCCACGCTGCTCAGGAGAAAAATTCATGGGAACCGACACGATTGGAATTTCTTGAAGATATCCAGCACAGTTGTGTCGAATACGTACATGGCGGATTGTGGAATACTAAATACGATTATAACGATGTTATCTCAGTTGATATGGTAGCGTGTTATCCTAGAAGTTTTCTTGGATACGGAGAGTGTTCTGAATACTTTAAAAGATTTGGACATTCCACACACGAGATGACCAGAGTTGCGACAAACGGACTCTTACCAAATTTTGACTTAACTGGATTTGCTTGTATAGAGTCATTCGAGTTTGCGGAAAATCTGCATCCGATTATTTATGTTTGGTTTGGAAGACATTTCTCAGAAAAATATTGGGCTCCAATAGTACTATTACGATATATGCTTGATACTGGAATTTTAGTGTCGTTGAACGTAAGCGAAGCCATTATATCGTATCGTCCGCAGAAACAAGTTTGGTTACCACAGCAAAAGAAATATTCCCCGGATGAAAATCCTGATATGATTAATTATGAAAATAAAATTGCAAAAGATCTTGGTAGGAAAATAATTGGTAAGTTTACTCAAGGAGGATCAGATGATCATAAGCATATGTGTACAAGATTAATTATGGATGATGCTGAACTGGATTTTATAATTGCTGATACAATGGAAAAAACACATTTGTGAGTCGGAGTAATGCGTATTTATCAGACGGGTCTAAATTAGGTACAATCGTGAGTTATATTGATGGTGAGTCACCGCAGTTCACTCATTTAAGATCTTCTATGCTCGCTTACGTTTCGATAAATTTATTATCGATGATAAACAGATTCCATCGTTAAGCGGTCAGAGTTGCCACGGATTCATTTTATATAAATAAAGCGTATACAGATTTGCTAAAACCGCTACTCGGTAATGGTGAATGGGGATCATGGAGAATAAACAAGAACATATACTTGACTATTCCGAATCTGCAGACGTTGAAATCAAGGAAATATATTACAGCAATGACAATCAAATATTAAAATCATCAGTACCATCTGTGTTTGATCCTGTGGCCAGACATAAAACCGTTTATTTCAATGGGCCTGGAGGTTCTGGAAAAACAACACGTGCCATTGAATTATTTCGGCAGAGTTCTTCAAACTCCGTTGATATGATTGTGCTGACACCTACACACAGACTAGCCAGAGATATAAATGAAAGAGGAGTAAAATCATGCACGTACCAAGGTTTCTTCAGATGGTGCGGAGATTCGTGGACACCTGAGCGAATGGGTGAAAAATATATACCCCGGATTATCATATGGGATGAAATTTGTACGGTGTCTCTGGAAACATTAAAGATATTTCTTGATTGGTTACTGACAAAAATACTGCTGTGATAAGGTGCGGCGATCATGGTCAACCGCAACCTTTTGTTGGGCAGTCATCGCAAGAGTGGTTAAAAACGTTTGTGGATTATTATGAGGAGATAACCGATGATCATAGAGCTATTGATGATACCCTAAAAGAATTTAAAAGATTAATCAAACTACAGCCAGATAGAATACAATGTGAGATAATGCGTGAAATAATTCCTGAAACTTCTGTGACTGATTTTTAGAATTTATGGAGACCAAATGATTTAATAGTTGCGAGTAGAAAAATAGTTCGTGATGAATTGCAAGAGAAATCATTTCTGTTACATAAAGAAAAATGTTCAAATCTACATGTACCATTGTGTTATCGCCCAGCAGATACTCGACGACAGAATATTGAAGTTGAAATTCCAGGAACAAATGAAAAACAAAATTTTGTATTAAATGATATTGTTTTGGTTGCTGTTGATGTTGTTGAGAGCACGTTGAGCATGGATAAATCGCCGTGGAAGCAAGGATACGCTATAACAATTCATTCGTCACAAGGACTAACTATTACTGATACAAATATTTGGATTGTCGATGATAGAATCGAATGGTCAAATTTAGTTTATCTTGCAGTGTCTCGAGTCAGAAGAATATCTCAACTTCACAGGGTTATTGCGAATTTACAGAAAATAATAATCAAACTGCTAGCAATGGCGTAATAAGAAAAAAACCTATTTGGTTATAAGCAATGTGAAAAAAAAAAATAATCCCGACTTTAATATTGATCCTGAATTTATTATAACACTAAAACAACGACAGAATAATCATTGTGCAAGTTGTAACTGTAATATGCTGTGGGAATATTCGAATAATAATCCAAGACAGTTCACCGTAGACAGAATTAATAGTAGTATTGGTCACACTCGCGAAAATGTGATGCTGACTTGTCTTGAATGTAATCGACGTCGGGGCGCTGGACGCCCTGGTGCCAGTTTACAAAAGTGAACGCGGTGGTAATTGTGTGTCTTCAGGAATTACTTGTAATTGTTCACGTACAAATCCACGCTGAGGAGCATTGAATCTAGTCTGTAGATTGCAGGTCTACCCGTGGATCTAACCACGCTAGAAATTTTATGTGTAGTCACACTCCAGATAGGATCAGTTGCTCTTTTTTTACCCCTTCCAGTTCTCCGGCTTCATATAAAGATCTGACAGTCACATTACCTAACACTGGCTGTTTTGAAAAGTCACGTCGTTGTACAGGTATATGTTTCTTTGTAATTGCATTAATAGGTTTCATAGAAGTTGCACGAGTAATTTCATTATTTAACGCAGCTATCACACTTGGTAATCTTGCAACCCATTCGTGAGATCTCGTATCTGCCTGAATTATTTCCTTCCCATACTGGTATCCAAATAACCCTTCAGCAAGTGTTCGATTAAATCACTCAACCATTGCCTGATCACGATGAATTGTAGTGTGTCCTCGGCTGATTTTAACATTATGTTGCTTCATCAAAGATGATACTGCACCAAGAAATTCTTTTCCAGGATCAACCTGTAATAGTTGTGGCCATTGCAAGGGTCCTCGTTGATAAATTCGTTCAACGCAGATGCAACTTCAGATGCTGTTTTTGTTGACAGTTGTTCTGCTTCTTTATATCTACTTGCAACGTCAACGACAGTCAACGCGTATTTGTATGTGCGTGATTGACGTCCACGTGTTTTAATGGTATCGTGTGGTAAAAACAAATTATCTGCTTGATGAACTTCATTGGGAGTGCTGACATCAAAATACGCGTACTGAATGTTTTTAGGTGGACGTAGATAGATTTGCCATATTGCCTGTCGTGCTAACCATGCTGCAGCAACAGCACGTGAGACTTTTGCTGCTTCAGCAAGTTTACTAATCGCTGCTCTGCCTTCCAATATCCTTTTGGGCTATAATAAACGGATTCCATTATAATATTTATATAATTAATTACCAGCCCCTAGCATTAGTTTGCCCTTTATAGCAGATTTCACTAGAAAACAAGCAAATTTCTCTCGGAGAGATTTATCAGGTATAGAATTTAACGCATGAATCAACTTCACATCTGCAATATGTCGTTGTTGTAAATCCTTGCTTTTATACGCAACATCATGAACGTGACACGCTTGATCAATCTTATTTATTAGATACTCTCCTGGTCTTGGTTGATCTCGTTCGTCAAGTCGGATATTAAGTCGAGTTCGAGGACCACAATAATTGTATCCGGGTAAATGTTTTTCTCCGGGATACTTCGCCCATTGAGTCCCAAGTAATTTTCCCAACGAAGTAGCGATATCACCTCCTGTTTTCGTACAATTCTCCGTGATTTTATCCTTGACTAAGTCAAGGGAGATAAATTTGTATTTGTTTGTACCACACTTTTCACACTCACCTGACAGTGCGCGTTTTTTATTTTTTTGTTATTATTGTTGTTAATCCACTGGTCCCACCAACGGTGGGGGTGGGTGCCTTGCATCGAACACAATATAGATTCATATTATTTATTATTATGGATATAATTGACTTCTCAGCGACACGAAAACAGGAGCCAGTCAAACATCACCCAGCGCTACCGAATTCTATCAGGATGATAATAATTGGGCCATCTGGGTCTGGTAAAACACAATTATTGCTTAATTTGATAATGAGATGGCTCAAGTGGGATAAGTTATATTTAGTGGCACCATCTGTAGGTGATCAACGATGCTATGAAGTACTTAAAGATTTTAATGAAAATGCAAAGTTGCTGGATGAAGACGGTAATGATATTATTGATTTTATTACCAGCATTAATGAAGCGCCATCTGTAGATGACCTTGATGGACTTATTAATAATTTAGTAGTGTACGATGATATTATGATGGACAAACAATCAAGTCCAGCTCGGATATTTTCTCGAGGTAGACATAAAAACACAGACGTGATTTATGTTACTCAAAGATATACGCAAATACCTAAAGTATTCATAGACAACTGCAATATTTTAGTTGTGTTTAACGGAGTTGATAATCATACGCTGAAAAATATTTATTATACTAGGTGTTCAGGGGACATGGACATGATTAAGTTCAAAAACTTTTTTTCAAAAACACAAACTACCCCATTTGGTTTTATAACAATAAATTTACATGATCTTAGATCTAGATATCGTAACGGACTTGATAAAATATTTGGATAACTATGGCAGCAGAGAGGGCGAGACTACGCGTACGTAACCTAGACGTAAACGAGTCGCATAACGTTGGAAAAATACACGTCAAACAACGAGTAACAAAAACGAACTAACCCACAAGATTTCATTAACGCGGTCTGTTTGTCCCCGTATGAAAATGCATTTAGTATTGGCTTTGGTTTAGCGTTAGCAGCAGAGGGTAAACAGACCATTTTGCTTGAGACATTATTTATGAAAAAATAAGCCTTTCTACGAAAAGGAAATCTTAAGGTCAGTAACGTTAAACCACAACCTCTAACTGACCGTTAGATTTCTTAGGGTTAGCTTATCTCGTTACTTTATCTCTGACTCTGGTTGTTTTTTTTTATGGTGTGTTTATTTTACTTGATGTTCACTCAACGTTGGTCGTTCATCCTCTCTGCTGCTGTAAATTAACCAAAGATTTTATCCAGACCTATACGATATCTAGATCTTGGGTCATGTAAATTTATTGTTATAAATCCAAACGGAATAGCTTGTGCTTTTGAAAAGAAGTTTCTAAATTTAATCATATTCATGTCCCCTGAACACCAAGTATAATAAATGTTTTGTAAAGTATAATTATCTACTCCATTAAACACAATTAAGATATTGCAATTATCTCTGATCACTTTAGGAATTTGCGTGTATTTCTGAGTTAAATAAATAACGTCTGTATTTTTGTGACGGCCTCGCGAAAATATCCGAGCTGGATTGGATTGTTTATCCAGCATTACATCATCGTACACTACTAGATTATTGATACATCCATCAAGATCATATATAGATGGAGCTTCATCGATATCGGTAATAAAATCAATAGCATCATTATCAGGACACGTCAGCGACTTTGCATTTTCATTAAAATCTTTAAGTACTTCGTAACATCGTTGATCATCTGCAGATGGTGCTACCAAATATAATTTATCCCACTTGAGCCATCGCATTATCAGATTAAGTAATAATTGCGTTTTACCAGACCCAGATGGGCCAAGTATAATTGCTCTGATAGAATTTGGTAGCGCTGGATGATGTTTGACTGGCTCTTGTTTTCGTGTCCCTGAGAAGTCAATTATATTCATATAATAATAATATGGATTTATATTGTGTTCGATGTAGAGCGCATACGTCCACCACTGGATTAACGACAATAATAACAAAAAATAACAGGCGCGCACTTACAGGCAGGTGTGTGAAATGTGGTACAAAAAAAATACAAATTTATTTCATTAAAGACAGGTGGAGATATCGCTGCTTCGTTAGGTAAATTACCAGGAGCTCCATGGGCAAAATATCCTGGTGAAAAACATTTACCTGGATATAATTATTGTGGTCCTGGAACTCGTCTCGATATCCGACTCGATAACCAAGACCAACCAAAACCTGGAGAGTATCCAATAAACGCAATTGATCAAGCGTGTTACATTCACGATGTCGCGTATAAAAGTAAAGACTTACAACAACGACATCTCGCCGATATAAAATTAATTCATGCCATAAATAATGTAAAAGATAAATCACTTCGAGAAAGATTAGCTGCTTTTCTGGTAAAAGCTGGTATGAAAGGTAAAATAATGTTAGGGGCTGGTAATTAATCAACTGATTATTATCATAATAATGGAATCTGTTTATTATAGCCCAAGAGGATACTGGAGAGGTAAAGCAGCTATTAGTAAACTTGCTGAAGCAGCAAAAGTTTCACGCGATGTCGCTGCAGCGTAGTTAGCACGACAGGCAATATGGCAAATCTATCTACCACCACCTAAAACAATTCAGTATGCACATTTTGATGTTAGTACCCCTAGTGAAGTTCATCAAGCAGATATTTTGTTTTTACCACACGATGCCATTAAAATTGGTAGACGTCAATACACATACAGATACGCGTTAACCGTCGTTGACGTTGCGAGTAGATATAAAGAAGCAGAACCATTATCAACTAAAACAGCGACTGAAGTTGCATCTGCGTTTGAACGCATTTATCAACGTGGTGGTCTACAATGGCCACAACTGCTACAGGTTGATCCTGGAAAAGAATTTCTTGGTGCAGTATCATCATTGATGAAGCGACATAACGTTAAAATCAGACGAGGACACAGAGAAATTCATCGTGATCAGGCAATCGTTGAACGATTTAATCGAACGCTTGCTGAGCGGTTATTTGGATACCAATACGCGAGGGAAATATCTGCTGACTTTAAGTCCATGGAGAGATCTCGTGAATGGGTTGCAAGGTTACCGAGTGTGATAGTTGCGTTGAACAACGAAGTGACTCGTGCAACTTCTATGAAACCTTCTAATGCGATCACAAAAAATATATACCAATACAACGTAAATCTTCCTCTCAACCAGTACTAGGTAATGTTACCGTAAGATATTTATATGAACCTGGTGAACTTGAAGGAGGTAGAAAAAGAGCAACTGATCCTATCTGGAGTGTGACCACATACAAAATTTCTAGCGTGGTGATGTCTACAGGTAGACCTGCAATCTACAGATTAGATTCAACTGCTCCTCAGCGTGGATTTGTACGCGAACAATTACAAATAATTCCTATAGATACACAATTACCACCGCGTTCACTTTTATAAACTTGCACCAGGGTGTCCAGCGCCCCGACGTCGATTACATTCAAGACAGGTCAGCATTACATTTTCGTGTGTGTGACCAAGACTACTATGAATTCTATCAACGGTAAATTGTCTTGATTTATTACTCGAGTACTGCCACAGCATATTACAGTTACAACTTGCACAATGATTATTCTGTTGTGCTTTTAGTGTTATAATAAATTCAACATCTATATCAAAGTCGCGATTATTTTGTTTTTGTCACATTGTTTATAACTCGCTAATTTTTTATTGATATCGACAAAGTTGTCAGGAATTTCTTTGGTTATTACGCAATCCATGATAACCCGGCCCAGTTGAGATATTCTTCTGACTCGAGACACTGCTAGATAAACTAAATTTGACCACTCAATACGATCATCGTCAATCCAAATACTTGTATCGGTAATAGTTAATCCCTGTGACGAGTGAATCGTTATAGCGTATCCTAACGTCCACGGCGATCTATCCATGCCTAACGCGCTCTCAACAACATCAACAACAACTAAAACAATATCATTTAACACAAGGTTTTGTATTCCACCACCAGGAGTCTCAACATCAACGTTCTGTCGTCGAGTATCTGCTGGGCGATAACACAAAGGTACAAGTAGATTTGAAAATTTTTCTTTATGTAACGTAAATAATTGTTGTTGAAGTGTATCGCGAACTATTTTTCTACTTGCAACTATCAAATCAGGAGGTCTCCATAAAGTCCACAAATCATTCATAGAAGTTTCTGGAATTACTTTACGCATTATTTCACACTGCATTTTATCTGGCTGTAGTCTTATTAACTTTTTAAACTCTTTTAGTGATTTATCGATAGCTCTATGGTCATCAGTTATTTCTTCGTAATAATCTACAAATGTTTTCAGCCACTCATGTGGAGACGATCCAATGAAAGGTGGTGGTTGACCATGATCGCCACACATCACCACAGCAGTATTTTTTAATAACAGCCAATCAAGAAATATTTTTAATACCTCTAGCGACACCGTGCATATCTCGTCCCATATGATAGTTTTAGGAATGTATTTCTCACCCATCCGCGATGAAGTGCATGTGTCTCCGCACCATCTGAAAAAACTATGATATGTACATGATTTTACTCCTCGTTCTTTTATTTCCCTGGCGAGTTTATGTGTCGGTGTCAAAATAATCATATCAGAACAATTATTAAATAATTCAATCGCGCGTGTTGTTTTACCTGAACCACCACACCCATTAAGATAAACGGTTTTATGTCTAGCTACAGGATCACATACAGATGGCGCCGATGACATCCTTGGTATCTGATTATTCTTGTAATATGTTTTCGCAATTTCAACGTCGGCAGATTCAGAATAACTAATTATATCTTCACGTTTTATTCTCCATTCGCCCCATGATGCATGATCGTTAATAAGCAATTGTTTTAACGAATCCGCATATTTTTTGTTTATGTAAAATGAATCTGTCGCGACTATGACTGCATAACGAGCAAATCTGTTTATCATCGATAATAAATTTATCGAAACATACGCTAGCATCGAAGATCTTAAATGAGTAAACTGCGGTGACTCGCCATCAGGAAAGCTCACAATTGTACCTAATTTAGTTCCGTCGAATAAATAAGCATTACTTCGACTTATAAATGTGTTTTTCTCCGTTGTATGAGCAATTATAAAATCGAGTTCAGCATCGTCCATGATTAATCTTGTACACGCTCGTTTATGATCATATGATCCTCCTTGCGTAAATTTACCGATTATTTTTCTGCCGAGATCTTTTGCAAATTTCTCATCACTTTCTCTTCTGTATTCACGTATATTATTAGTAATTTTAACAATATCATCTTCAGGATTAGGAAAATCTCTCCTAGCATCATTAAATACATCCGGTTCTGGCAACCAAACTTGTTTCTGCACGCGGTATGACATAATTGCTTCACTTACGTTCAACGACATTAAAATTTCAGCATCAAGCATGTACTTTATTAGTACTATTGGAGCCCAACGTCGCTCTGAAAAATGTCTTCCAAACCACGCATAAACAATCGGATGGAGATCCCCGTAAAACTCGAGCGACTCTATACAAGCAAATCCGGTTAAGTCAAAAGGTAAAGGTCCGTTTATCGCTACTCTGGTCATCTCGTGTGTTGGATGACCAAATCTCTTAAAGTATTCAGAACATTCTCCGTATCCAAGAAAACTTCCAGGATAACACGCTACCATATCAACTGAGACAACGTCATTATAATCGTATTTAGTGTTCCACAATCCACCGTGTCCGTATTCCACACAACTGTGTTGGACATCTTCAAGAAATTCCAATCGTGTCGGTTTCCATGAATTTTTCTCCTGAGCGTAGTGAGCAGCAATTGATGGAACGGTAAAACAGTTATTAAGTAATTGTCCAACCTTAATATCATCAGAGGTATATTTTAATGCAATATTTTTCATTTCTTCGTGGAGAGATTCTGTACGATAAATATCACCATTAGACCGTACAAACTGATCATGATAATCATATTCCGAACTCTGAAAAAGCCACACATATACAGGGTCAATTTTACTGATATTTCTGCTGGCATCGAATACATGACCATTTTAAAATTTAACCGTTCTATCTCGTGGAAATACCGTTACTGCCACAGTCCATGTATGTGCGTTATGATCAATAATATCTATCGAAGCTCCTCTTGATTTATATTTTGGTCTGTATAAAATCTCTCCGGTTAACGTCTTCACTGTTATTGGGAATTTTAATTTCTTTCCCAGCTCAGCAACGTCGCTGATAGACGCTCCGGTATCTTTAACTGTTTCTGCCCACATATTTATTTTTTTGCGTCGTAAATCCGTTAAACCGTTTCCGCGTATCGCGTTTGTGAAGTGTTCTGTAACCCGTTCAGCTACGCAATTTATCCTTGACAATTTCATGGGTTTGAGATCCCTAACGTCAGGTTTATTATTTAACGGATATACAGCGTACACAACCGCAGTCACAGGGTATGCTCGTTCGTAATATGGTTTGTCAATACCAGTAAGTATTCCTGGTCTGGAATTTTTACTAAGAACAATATTATTTCCTGACTGCATATGGACAGAATCACGTTTGTCACGAATAATCCAAGTGTCATCGTCTGTCTTTACAATAAATTTTATTAAAATAAAATATTTCTGAACAAGGTAGTCAATAATCTCTCTTCCTCGTTTGTCATTCATCACATTAACAGTATTTTCAATTCTGAATGTCGACCACACATGAGCCGCACCATCGTCGCGAAATTCCTTTTGGCTTCACGGATACGTTTTGTTATATCTTTATTCGTTAAAGCTAGATCTTGCATCGAAAAACTAAATTTGTGTTTCGGCAGTCTGTCAAGATCAAATCTAGCTCCAGAATGTTCAATCGCGGATAATTCCTGCATTATTATAATTAGGACAAATATATATTTAATTGAATTTTAATCTCTTGTATATGATTCAAACAAAGAATCGATGCCATTGGCTTATGATCGGATATACTTCTCCTTGTAACAAAGCATGCGTAAACGAATTCTGCGGCTTTCACATGCAATGCGTTAGACAAGGCAGTTTAGGACCAAAACCGTGTGTGCGGTGTGGTGTTGAAGTCAGAGGAAAAATTCAATTGTGTGTGCAATGTGGTGGTAAAAAATACAGAGAGCTGAAACGATATTACGAGAAAAAAACACATCTTCTGAATCTCCTATAAAAACCGAGGAAGATTATCTCGCTAGATTTTCAAAATAATGATTTAAACAAATAATATTAGTATATAAATGGAGCAAAATGAATTTGTAAAGCAACCAATCATCAATTATGAAGCATCTCGTGATGGTGTAATTAGGCACTGTAGATTAAAGAAACCAGTCGGTAGTGTTATTAATACTGGTTATCTTATATTTACTGCTACTGACCAGAAAAGAAATTATTTATCACATAGGTTCGTGTTCGAGTGTTATTTTGGGATCATTAAAGATAGACTTGTAATAGAGCACATCAATGGTGATAAGCTTGATAACTGGCTTGATAACTTGCGAATTGTTACCCAAAGTCAAAATTTTAAGTCCGGAAATACTGGCGGCGCACGATACGCAAGGGCTGTTAAATCTATAAATACAGATGGTGAAGAAATTATGTTTAAATCAATTAATTCTGCTGGTAAATACTTTAACATATTACCACCTTCAGTAAAATACGTGGCAGATAATATCACAAGATCTGCTTTTTCCAAAAGATTTCTACAAAAAATCAGATTCTTCATGAACCAATATCTCTTTCTTTCCTCTTTTTTGCTTTCATAGTTTGTTTTATGCAGGTGTTTTTTTTTTCATGATGTAATGTTCCTATGGTATCAGATGATGAAGCGAGACAACTCCGTCAAGCATAATAGCAAATCTTGCAGTTGTCGTACTTGTTGTACTAATGATATTGCGAGTTTTGGTCAGAACCCATATCTCATTCGTCGTATTCATGATATAAGGGTCTCTATCAATCAGTTTCAGCATTGCTTTGAGTAAGTATCGATATATCTTTCCTTTTTCATAAATATCGTTCATAAAAATGATATATGTGTACAGTCAGCAGCAAAATCCATTTGTCTTAAATACATGTATTTAATGAGATTTATACAGTTTGGAATGTCCCATAGGACACTAATGTTTCCAAGAAGCCCATTGTAGCTAATTTTACTACTACAAAATAAAGAACAAGCTAACCTGAGTCACATATTATCTGTGTTATATCGGCTAAAATATATCTCAGCAGTGAATCGTATACATGAGGTTATTTTTAGAAATGAATGGCATTGCGTGTTCGTATAACTTATCGATTATTTTAGCATCCTTGGTAACGTCTGATTAATTCAGACTTTTAGCTGTGGGTTTTGTGTAATGTATTCTCAAGCATTTGGAAACTGAAAATAAATTCTGATTTTATTAAGAAATCCACAATACATTCAATAAATTCTGATTTTATTAAGAAATCCACAATACATTCAATAAATTCTGATTTTATTCTGTATACTACGCGCTAACTATATAATAATATTTTCATTATGTATACATATTGAAGTCCGGTGGCCGATTGTTAACGAGCTGGATTTTCATGCTCGAGGTCCGTGGTTCGATTCTCGTGACCGGCATACTGTCGGGCGAAAGGCAATATTATGCCAAAATTTATTATTTATTGGGGGCGCAGCCAGCCCCGTCTATTGTTTCAATAGAAAATTTGTTCACTCTCCCACCATGTCACTTGCTGGGTGCAATTTTGCACTCCCTGGGTGATTATGATGGGGGAGTGTGCAAAAATTTCTATTGAACGTAGAGAAGGCCCGTAGTATTGTCTTTAAGTTAAGTTTATATGTAACTGTGCTAGGATAAGTTCTTAGAATTAAGTTTATATGTAACTGTGCTGTCCTAGGATAAGTTCTTAGAATTAAGTTTATATGTAACTGTGCTGTCCTAGGATAAGTTCTTAGAATTAAGTTTATATGTGACCTCTGATCCTGCTAGGATGTTCTTTGACAACCTAGGGGATCACATGGGGTTAAAGTGCTGTCCGTAATTAAGATATAATCATGATCATAATCACATGTATATAATCATAATCATATGTATATAATCATCTTGAAACAGTCCTTAGGGACTATTATTTTTATTTTATTCTGATTTTATTTTTATATTAAACAAACATAATGAATATAATGAATTCCGAAAACATTAATGTTATTATTTCTGCGATTAAAATATTACAGCATAACGGTATAAATATATCTGATAATCTTAATCCTGAAAAAATTCTGTCTGACTTTGAATCATTAGAACAACGGAAATTAGAGAACAGATACACTTTACCATCTGATTATAAATTCATGAAGTTTATCCAGCAGGCAATGTTACAGTCGCTGGCAACAGTTACAGATAATCAGGTAAAACTGTTTGTACCTCTCTCAAACGCTATTGACAAAATTAAGTTAGAATTATCTCATGAATACGAACAGAAAAAGATTGTGAACCTTCGTATAAGACAGTTAAGAGAGCATTGTGAAAATGAAAGTGAAGGTGGAGTTAATGTGATAATGGCTAAACAAAATCCCTGGTAAAAGTATACAGGTTATTTACTTATAATTATTATAATATTTTATTCTGATAATTACGATTTACCCCAGGAAATTTTTTTTATTCTGATCCGAGTTAGATTTGGATATTTTTTTTTTTTTGTTTTGCGATATAACACTCTATGATCTCACATACAGATTAATACTTAAAACTTCATTCTTCAAATCCAAAATACGTCCTATTTGGTCTGTAAGTTTGAAATGTATTCTTGATAATAACGGATTATGTACACGTAGATAAACGGGGTTAATTGGTTCAGATACAATTAACCACCCGGGTGGCACTTGAGGACTAAATGAATATTATATATAACCTTGCTCAGCAGCGCTACTTTTTGAAAGATCTACTTGATAGCTGCCATCAATTACATCACATACTAGATTGACTGCGATCGTTGATGTTATATTAACAATACCAGGCGAGATATGACGGCCTCCACCGTATGGATTGTTATTATATTTAAGCATAACCGGTGGTGGGGCTATTTTTATCCACGCTGCAAATACTTTAGGGAAATATTCATCAATGACATCGTTGAGTTGCTTTTTATTTCAGCGTTATTTAAATCTGGTATTATAAATGTTTGTAAATCTTTTTCTGTTATTTTGTAATGATCAAGAAATAATTGCTTAAATTTTGGATTTGAGTAAAGACTTCCATTGACTTCAGTCGCAACGTTTATAATACTCCGATTGGCGATATATAAATCAAATAAGATCCCATTTAAATGTTTTATTGTTTCGATTATCTGATTTTTTACAACATCGTCATAATGTTGAGATAATGAAATAAATAAACTTCTTAAATCATTAAGTGTTTTATCGTATTCAGGCTTAAGAACATTAAAAAGTTCTTTAAAATATTCTTCATCAACAATCTCTCTAGTAGTTTGCGTCCTGGCGTCTACGATGATGATATTAAATGCTGATCTAGTCAGATTGGGGATCCTTTGACGGCCAAAATGAGTAAAGAATATGGCATCGTTGTTTGGATCAAATTTAAATCTTAACAAACGCCATTCATGTTTTCTTCGATATTCTGGATGTTTAATGAATCTTTTTTTTGTTGTTTTAAATTCTTCCCGCGCTGGTTCTGGAATTCCATTTGACTTTTGGTCTGGAGGAACATCAGGCCATCCTAACATAGATCTGATGGAACTTTGATAAATATCTACAACATAATCAGGGGAATTTATTTCAATCGCCGCTGATAATGTTGGTTCGTAAACAGTGATTGGTATTTTGGATTCTTTTCCTGTGATAGATTTAATTCTGCGTTGGAACTCATCATTAATCTGTTCTATTTGATAACTGCCCGTTGAAATTCCAACAACTTGCCAATCAGGAGTTCCATCAGGTTTATTCTTATTCGCAAATACAAATGAATTGTTTGCTGGTAGTCCACCAAACGATTTTGACCTGATATTTGGCCAGCTATTATAAACTCGTAATTGCGCTAATGCTATTTCACTTGCTGAAATTGCAGTTGGAAAGTTAACGCTAAATTCAGGATTGGTCGAACTTAATGATATCATAGTAGTTTTTGTATGCGTTGTATTAGTGACGATCTGTTGTCATAGTTCTAACGCCGACATTATTTAAAATACTCTGTTATTTAATTATTATTTTAATAGAACGCACTCTCGGGAATTCAACCTTCATTCTTATCACAGGTTACTTTATCACTAGAATCGCTAGAGAACGCGTTGCGTTCCATTCTAAATGCTTTATCGTAGGTTTTCATTATCGTTGCGAACTCCTCATCAGATATTTTACCATCGCTGAGGTACGCAGAAAGATACGATGATAGTTTAGAATAAGATGTTGTTACTGTGTGTAGTTTTATTATATACTCGTGTAATTTATCATTTGTACACGTAGATATCTTCTTAGCGATAATATTAAGAATACCTGCGATAATCGTTGAAGTTGAAACGACAATTGTTACAACTGCAGGTGCTGTCATTGTTATTGTTGATAATAATAATTCGGTTCCAGCAATAACAGCGGAAACTGAGTAAACAATTATATCAGTAACAACCATACGTCTGCGATATTTTTTTACTTTTACTGTATAATCGTCGATGATATTTTTTAGTTTGGTTTGACACTCACATAATTGAGCGTATCTGTGACGTTGAACGTCGATAAGTGACTCAGTCACTCGATTCATTATACAATAACAACGTCATTTAATTAAGTAATTAAACAGTTTCAGCTACGAATTCAAGGCACCATCAATAACGTCTCGGGGGCATTTCCGTTGATGTTAACGTAAACGTTTCTTTGATGTCCTTGGTTAGCATCACCAGCAGAGGATTATGATATACATTCGGTGATGATGAAGTGGCCGCAGTAATTTCCAAACCGTACACAGATAGCCTGTATAACCCAGTTACTTCTGCAGTATGTTCGAGAGTGTTATCGCGCGGTGTCCATGTTGATGATCCTGATGCTACTGTGTACACGATATTATTAATTTGTCCGTGTGGAATTTTAATCAGATTAGTTTTTTGAACAATACTAGGTATTCCACTGACAATATCGTTGAGTTTCATGTTAATATCGAAGAGTTTGATATCAACGGTTGGTGGAGTTCCAAAAAAATCATTAATAGATCTGTTTATGTTTCTACGAAAATTTAAGAAAGTTTGTACGTGATTAGTAAAATCATTATTGAGTGTAGTCATTTCATTATTGATTGTAGCTAACGAAGTTGTTATAGGGATTTCCTTACCTTTTACATATTTCTTCGCTGCAGCGTCGAAATCTGATTCTGGTGTTCTAAGATTATTAATACCATTATTATTCATATTGAGAAATGCACGCATTATACCACCGTTGACTAATACGTACTTAGATTCTTGATCATCGACGTATTTTTTTGTTGCTGCATCTGTATCTGCGGCTGAGTTTCCAAGGTCTATAATTTTATTTCGATTCATAATAATGTGACCGGTGAATGAATCACCAGCTCGCTTAATAAAATCGTTAACTGACTTACCAGAATCTTGTATTTTACCTTGATCAGAAAAAATAACGATATTATTAATAACCGCGGTGGGAATTCGTATAAGAACATCTAACAATTGTATATTACTCGTTTTTAATCGCCCTTGTTTATCCTGAAAAACAACGACTTCATTTTGATTCACACTTGTGATATTTAATAAATCATCGATTTCATTTCTGAGCTGATCAAGAGTTGCATATTTAGATAAATCGACTTGCTGCTGAGCTTTGCGAGAAGATCTTCCATAAATATCTACCATTATATTTACTAGTATCTGTTTAAGTGTGACAATGTAGTATATTCATGCACGACTTTATGAGGTGGTGTTGTTGATTTTGATACAGCATCAAGTACAGCGAGTACTTCTCGACCACATATTGGCGGATCCGTTAATTTTTGTGTTGGTAATGTTGAATACCAGATCTTAGAACGCATCGAATTCTTACTTTGCACAGCAGTACTTCGTACTGTGTTAACCTATTTTAAAAATTCTTTTGGTGGTGCCAGTCCATATGAATCAAAATAAATAATTCCACGTGGATCAACTGCATATGCCACCCAATGAGTGCCCGGGCCAGAGTTTTTATCGAGATTAATAATACCAGTTTCATGTTGCATTGCAACGGTAGGTAATTGATCACGCATAAAAACTCCTCTAAAGTTTTTTATATTCAGTTGCTTAGCAGCATTAAGTAAATCAAAATTGGACATAGGGAAAATCATCGAATTCGATGACGAAGTTACCGGGGCAGTCTTAGACCTTTTCCGTACCATGAATATGGGGTCCCTGGAAGTCTTAGACCGCGACCGTATACTGGGCCTGATAATCTTAGATGGCCCGGCTGTGGAACGTTTGGTGCTCTTAGACGTCTTCCGCGTTGTTTTGCCTGTGATCTTTTTTTTAAGTTTTCTGCGTGTATAATTCCTTGACCCGTTGCTTTCTTTAATGCCATTCCAGCAGCGGTTCCAACAGTGCCTAATGCAGCTGCTTTTGCAACAGCTGGGGCTGCAGCGGCTATTATTGCTGGTAACGCGGCAAGAAGCGGAAATATGCCACCCGTTTTAACGATGTCTTTAATGACACTCGCAGAAAGATTAAGTTTTATACCTTTATTTAATTTTTTTGCTTCATTGAAATGCCTATGCTGGCGTTCTGATAATGATAGCTCATTCGGAC
>JAECUM010023063.1:0-49416 GCA_016617855.1 Megalonaias nervosa | reverse complement strand
GGACATTTTCATATTTAAATAATAATAATAATCGAATTTTTAGAACATTATGGTATGTTTAAGAAAAAACAAAAAAACAAAAAAAAAAATAATCATAACATTAAATATATCACAGTATGTGAACCACGTAACCGAGGAATTTACTGGTTTGCAACATGGTATCATTGATAAACACTGTTGATAAATCCCAAGGAAAGTGCACACGTATCGTTACGACGAACCATATTCTTGTAGGTTACTTGGTGTAATTTCTATTTCAAGGTTTTAATCCAGCCCAAATACCTTTTCTCTCTCATTCCACATTTCTGCGCAGTTTGTCCGTTATGTTGGGGGTGGGGGGTGGGTGGGGGGGAGAACAGAAAGCAGAAAGAATTGTGATGAAAATGTGTACCATATTAAATTAATTTAGAAAACGGGGATTATTAATACTTTTCATCATTATTTTTCATACGTCACTATTGACTAATGTGTGGAAATTGATCATTGATCTAGAATCAACTGCAGACGCTCGCGAGAATGTTTATATATGCGTATTATTCAGCCATGGGCGGATCACAATTTGATATACCAATAGTATTGGTATATCAAATTGCTTTATACCAACACTTTAAATGCATGTTATTTGTTAATGTATGTGGTATAAATATATATATATATATATATATATATATATATATATATATATATATATATATATATATATATATGCCTGTTTTGAGGAATTAGTACCAGGAGACTGATACTAAGAAGACACCCTGCAACAACTAAAGATCGGAATCTCCAGGGGAATGACATTGGCTGGTCATAGATCCAGCACTCAACCCGTCAACTGAGGCGCCATGGTACGGAGTAGAAAACGATCACACACGTGGCCAGCACCATCTGCAAGGAAGCTTAATTGTATTCAGAGGACTCGGCATATCAATTCAGGGCACTTTCATTTGAACTGAATGTAAGTCCTGCGGTTTTAGCGTGCATTGTGGACAGAGTGGTGTCATTCCTCACAACCATCTCCACGAAAGTCATTTCCATATACCTGGTCAACATTCTACAACAGCACCAAGTGTTGTATTCTTTATTAAAATGCACCCTTCCTTCACGTCTGCTCCTCCTTGGAGTCCTTGGCCAACAAAGAGAAATCAGTAGTAGTGCTATCTCAAGGTATTACCACCCTCACTGGTATATAGTTTAAATCCCATGTGAACAGCATCTCCTTCCCTGAAGAACATGCTTTGGTATCATCTCTCGACAGCATTTTCAATCCTGTCGAATCATATCTCGACCCAAGAATTCCTTCGCTTATTGGGTCTCATCGATGCGACAGGGATTCTTCTCGTCCAGGGTGGCCATGTTTTGAGACCTTTGGAAATGAGTCTGTTCTAGTGGCGACCGATGATTTTCCCACAGGATCAAACAGTATTTTTCTTCTATTTATATGCGGTTACCACTCAGTAAACAGAGGAACCGCACTTTATTTACGGTGAGTGTTCCCTTGCAGGCACATCCTCTAGAAATCACATTTTGTACTGATGCAAGCACGGCAGTGTGGGATGCCCGCCTCATACTATCGTTCCAGGATGCCAGTCCATTGTAGCCTCATCAGGATCGACTATTGCACATCAGTATCCTAGAGATGAAGGCCATAGTGAACGCATTTTATTAGTGGCAGGAGACATTATATTAGTGGCAGGGTTACATTATATTAGTGGCAGGAGACATTATATTAGTGGCAGGAGACATTATATCGAAATGGCGTACTCATTCTATCCGACAACTCCAAAATGTGATGAAAAATCTCAGAGGCCAGGTGGGGGTTCACTCCAGACCTCTACCCTCTTGTTTGGGATTTGCAGCGGTGGTATGATGACCCACACATCTACGTTCACGTCCGTTACATTCTGGGTAGACTAAATGTGTTCATCCATTGCATTCAGTCCAATCTATACCAGCTGGATCCTTGGTGGATCGGATAAGGGTCTATTTGCGATAAGATGGAACGCAAATTCCAACCGTTGTCTGTCCAGTCCTGGATCCAAGTCATTGGCATGCGACGCTCTATCCATAGAATGGAAGGGTGTGGATGCCTACGCTTATCCTCCAACACATCTGATTCCAAAACTCTTTCAAAAAGCCAGCAAATCGGAATGCCGTCTAAATTATGGATACACAACTTGTTAAATGGGGAGTGGGACGTGAACGTCTGTATCATATCAAACAAGCCATAAGAGGCAAACTGTTCACAGAACAAATAGTGTATGAGGGGAAGCGAAAAAGTTTCCTCACAGTGGTGCGACCGAGGGCACATTCCTCCGCTTAAAGCATAATTGACCAAAATAGCTAACTTTCTCATACGGCTTTCGAAGGTGAAGAAGAATGCACCCATCACGATAAAAGATTACCGTTTCAAATTCTCAGGAACGTTGCGCCACAACGGAAGGGAGCATATAGGTCAAAAGTAGTGACCGCTCCGACTTTCTAGCGAACTTTGATCATTCACTACCAAAGGTTTTGGGGCTGAACCCTATAGGAATCTGCCATGGGTTATGACATGGTTGAATAAAATACCATTTGAACCGCTATCTAGAACAATTTTGATTGATATCTCTTGTAATACCTGTTCCTTAGTCGTCTTAGCTACAGCAGGCAGCATTAGTGAAATATATACCTTGTCGGTCGAAATGAACTATAGTTTCGTCGGGATGGTTCGATTTCACTCATGACCGACCCTGCTTTCATTTTTTGGCTCATGGACATTCAGTCTTTTGTGGTAAAACCTCATTCCATGTTGGATCCTTTAACTCAGGGCCATCAACAGGATCTGATGAAGGTTTTTAAAGTGGTACCTTGTACGAACCGAGTATGTGCGAAGAGGGAGAACCCAATAGTATTACCTTTGGAAAGGTTCATATCTCGGGCTCTATTATTCTGGATGAGTTGGGTTATTCGCTCAGCATACAGATATTTAACCCAAGATCAAATAAAATTATTGTGCATTTCGGCTCATAGATTATCGCAGTCGCCATCAGTATTAAGTCCAAACGGATAATATACAAGCAACTGAATGGAGGTCAGAGACGACTTTCTCTAGCTTTATCTCTTTGATCTTTCATACTAAAGAGCTCAGTTTGAGATGATGGAACTTGTAACGGCAACGCTCCAGGCTACCTTCCCAGGTCGTTCGGAAGCTTCTCAGTGCCGTAATTATGCGATTTCCGCTGTATTAGTGGGACAAAATTTGTTCTAAGTCAGCAACGTCAAGGCACATTTAGTTACTACTCCAGCCTGGTTTTTATCTCGAGCATTGAAGCTGCCTCACATACCTTTGTAGACCCCGGATGTAAGAGCATGTAAAACTCGTTCACTTCTTACCGATACTCATTATGCATTATAATCCGGTAACGTATTTTACTGGCAGAGCTAGCATTCCGCTCCTGAAGTAACTGAAGTATGATAGGGGTTTGGCGTCAAAATTCTTTACAAAGGGAGATCACTCTTGTCTAACTCCCAACTAAGTAGGGAGACAAAATTTAGCTTCTTTTTTTTTTTTGTTTTGTTTTAGCATTTCACTTTGGAGGGCTGGATATGCTAGGCAGTGGTCGTGTTTCTAATGATCGGGTAAGTATTATCGAAGAAACATATTTCTTGAACATGATTGCCTGAAACAGGTTTGTGTGTTCTACGTGGACCGGATCTTATTTCGTGCGAGGTTTTGTGTGTATGTGTGTTGCTGTTTTTCACAATCAACAGAAATATCCATAAGCCCTCTATTACTTTTTAAGCATCAAAAGCATCGAGAAAATCCGCACAGGTGTTACAAATAATTCATGAATGGAATCCATATATTATCACGTGATAATATGGCTCAGTCTGTGAGGGGCAGATTATAGTATTTGTATATCATTAGTCTCGTTCAACCAGATTCTCGCGCGACTCTGATACATCTTTGCGGACTGGAGGCGAAGGTTGCACGGAGCCACTCGAGAAGTCTCGATGAACGAACTAGTTTGAACCTACAAATTTTCTCTCTTATAATGTCTTAACGATGGAGGTTGAATTAAGTTTGAGATTACTCAGCTAAGGCATACAGCTGATGTGAGCAATAATAACAATCGGGCCTGGGTTAACCATCTCTGGAAATTTTCATAGTTGTGGACAGATTGAATTGAGAGACAGAAATAGACACACATTAGATAGTGAGTTATTTGTACAATCCAACACCCAGGCAAACGGATGAGGTAAAGTAGGGAATACATAATAACCGGTGGTTATCACTAGTCTTCTTTTTCCTGGAGATAACTCCATTTCCTCTTCCCAGTCTAGGAGATCCTTGACATAGCTCCACTTTCTCTTCCCGTTCTAGGAGATCCTTGACATAGCTCCACTTTCTCTTCCCGTTCTAGGAGATCTAGGAGATCCTTGACATAGCTCCACTTTCTCTTCCCGTTCTAGGAGATCCTTGACATAGCTCCACTTTCTCTTCCCAGTCTAGGAGATCCTTGACATAGCTCCACTTTCTCTTCCCAGTCTAGGAGATCCTTGACATAGCTTCAGTTCCTTTTCCCGGTCTAGCAGATCCTTGACATAGATGCATTTTCCACATATTATCCACATATTTTTACTTTAATAATTGTTTCTTGTTAACAATTTATTTTTTTTATTAAGTTTTAGAACATAGTGTACAGAGCGTATTTAATGTGTCTAAAAGTTTAAATTAATACCCGTTATGAGTTATCCTTCAATAATTTAGTAATAATTTTTTCAACGTTCATGCTGAAATTCTATATTTATACATACATATATGCATACATACATACCCTTCCTGCGGTGCCACTAAACAATAGAGAGAACTGGAATATCTCCGCCTTATAAATACGACGGTTTGGTAAGTAAAAAGTAAGAGAATCTCAGAATACACGTTTCTTCACCTGTCTTCAAATAAAAAAAATAACATGGATGTTTGGAAGAAAAAGTGTTGGCCAAGCACCAAACATCATGAGCGGAACTAGGTATGCATAAATACCTAAACAATATGGATATTGCCTGCCCATTATCAACAATGTTTTTTCATATGAATTATTTCATTTAATATTCGACTATGATATTTAATATATTGTAATAAATTTGGAGTATGCGCAATTGTTTATAACTCTCCATTTTAAAGATTTCTTAGATTTTTGTGATTGCTTGTTTGATTATGGGAAGTCGGTACTGGGAGATAGTCCTCAGACGGAATAATTAGCCAGTTACTAGGAACAAACGTCACTGAGTGAAGTGTTGGTGAAATTTCATGATGTCATGGTTTACTTTTAGTGAATTCAGGTCACAGCCGCACGAGTGTCCCTGTCACTCAGTAGTCCCTATTAAAATCTAATTGTGTGAAATGATTGTGTGACTCCATGTGCAGTATTTTTTGATTGGGGACTGGTACAATGCACAATGGAATAAACCAGAAGGGACTGTTCCGTCGTCGGGGGGCGCCGGTTGTTGTTGCTATGATGGTGAATGTGGTGTATAGTTACAGGCGAAATGAGGCTTAAAATTATGATTTGACTGGCCTAAGGTGGCGTAGTAAAAGGTAGTTCCCTGTATTTATTGGTTTAGTTGTATATTTTCTCGGCGTGAGATACTGGCGGTACGTTACGGAAATTTAGTGAGGAGAAACCATACAATTGTGAGGTTGAATGGCAATTGGGAAGTTGTGAGGTTTGTGGTCATGTATTAATTAGAATAAAATTATTTATAGTTTGGGCGCGTTGGTATTTCCAGTTTACAACAGTAGTTGTATAGAAGCCTTTGGTATCAGGATATACATATGACTTCTAGCGGGATTCACGCCACGGTTGAAATCGCTCGGTACAGAAACACCTTTGGCTTGTTACAATATATTTAAGATATTATTAATGTATTAATATAGACCATACTGTATTGTTTGATTGTGCTTTGTGTCACCGTGTCAAACTTTGTCATAGATCGACACGTACAACGGTCTGAAGCCTAGTTATTCCTTTTAATAATAATAATAATAATAATAATAATAATAATAATAATAATAATAATGTTTAACACTCTCTGAATTTTAATTAACTACCGATGAAAACTTACAAATCGGGATTTAAATGTATTAGCTTCATAAAGACACATTTAAAAGTAAATGTATTGGCAATTATTTCGACTGGTTCTCGCATTCTTGGATTTCAACGGTAACCATGTACAATACACCACATCCAAGTCCGAAAGAAAATCGCTCCCCCCCCAAAAAAATGAAATGGTCCGTCCCTTGACTGTGAAATTCTAGAAGTCGCATTCACAATTGCAGTTTTACAGTGAGGACACCTGATACATTAATACGTCTTTTGTCGTATTCTGGACTATAACTTTTGTATTAACACATTAACGCGTCTTTTCTCGTTATCTGGACTGTAATTGTTGTATTAACTCGTCTTGTCTCGTATTCTGGACTACAGCTATTTGTATTAGCACGTCTTTTCTCTTATTTTGGACTAGAACTGTCGTATTAGCACGTCATGCTCGTGTTCTGATCTAAAACTGTCACATTAGCACGTCTTTTTCTTATTCTGGAACCTTTCTGAGCACGAACATAAGAGCCAAAAACTCTCATCCTCAAGCTGTGATACATGGACTCAATCTAAATTTCGTTTAAAATGTAATTTACTAGTTAAGTTCAATATGTACAGCGTATCTCACTGGGTAAGATATTAATCCTGTACAAGTTATTCCCCTTGTGAAAAAGTCAACACTTTGGCGCAATCTCATTAAAATCAATCTACAGTCATAATTTTTGCACTTTGGTGACAATGCAAAAAGAAAATGATAAATGCAGCTCAGTTCAAGATATTATAAAAACCTTTTTTTCCGTACTTACGTTGGATATGTACCAAATCCGTCCCCACCCACCCACACCCCTATAAACCAACCTATAGTTTTTATGTTATAATTAAAATTGTGTTTTGAAAAGTTTCAGATACACGATTACACACCTTTTGGTTATGTTCGTAAAATGCCCAACTATATTAACTCACGTTGCATAAAATCTGGGGAAAATGAATATAGAAGTACTTTTCCTTTTCAAAAATTGTGTTTAACTTGTATCTGTGCCCCAGGCAGACGAATGATCTAAGGCACTTGCCTTTTTAGATCACTTGCATCTCGCTTCTGTCCGTGTGGGTTTGAATCTCGGCTCGACCATCGTGGGTATGTGAGAGAGCTTGCTAGTAGGTTCCCGTGGGTCGATGGTTCTCCCTGGGGTCATACTGGGTTCTTTATGCACCAAATATACTGACCACCATGTATTATCATATGGCGTTAAACCCATAAAACAAAAACATGTCCCATGTTAAACTAAACTAAACTAGTATTTCCCATGTATCATTCATATCAATCAGGAACAAGCCTGCTATCAATCAGGAACATGACCGTTATCAATCAGGAACATGACCGTTATCAATCAGGAACATGACTGTTATCGGAACATGACTGTTATCAGGCGCAGATTAACTTCAATCAGAATCATCTTTGTAATTTTCTATGCACTAGCTCGTTGACTTGTTAGTCTAACAGCAAAAGTGTATTTTGAACAATACATGTAATATTACGGCATGATGGTATTTTAGATTGAAATGAATCCCTTAAACTAAGTGTTGACCAAGCCAAGACTATTTCTTCTTCGTTCACATGCATGTCCGGTTTATTATTTAAAGGCACACAGTCATGGTCTTCTACAGTGCATTTTTAAAGTACCGTATATACTCGCTTATCTCGGATCCGGGTATCTCAGTGGTCTAAAGCACTCCGATCATATCACCTCTGTCCAAGTGGGTTCGAGTCTCAGGCTCGGCCTATGTGGGTATGTGAGAAAGTTTGCCAGTAGCTTTCCGTGGTATTTCCCTGGATTTTGCCGGGTTTGTCCTCCACCAGTTATACTGGCCGCCATGTGCTGAAAAATGGCGTAAAACAAACAACAACAACAATAATGGCTTATAAGTCAAGTCTAACTGCAAAACATATAGACCAAGATCTGTCGTTGTATACTGCATCGGCAGATCTTGGTCTGTGCAGTTTATTAGGTCTTATTGGCAGAAAAAACAAAATAGGCCCTGATCTGTCCTCGCATTATGCAACGGTAGATCAGGGCTTATGTTGTTTGCAGTTAAATCCGACTCATAACCGAATAAATACGGTTCTGGTAAATTAAATCTGATAAAATAATAATGTAATTCATAAATACCTAGACCATACTGTAACACGCGAAAAGACAAAGTCTAAGTCTGGCAGATGGGAATCGAACCGGACTCGTCTGTTTCGCAGTCAGGTGCACATACCACTAGACTTAAAGGCGGGGCCCCGAGTGGCCGAGTGGTCTAAAGCGCTCACCGTTACGGATCACTGCTATCTCACCTCTGTCTGCGTGGTTTCGAGTCTCGGATTCGGCTAATGTCATTATGTGAGAAAGCTTGCCAGCAGCTTCTCGTGGGTCGGTGGTTCTTTCCGGGGTTTTCCTGGGTTCTTCCTCCAAAATTTATACTGGCCGCCATGTATAGCCTATCTTGTGCTGAAAAATGGCGTTAAACCCTACAACAACAACAAGACATAAAGGTCCGGACCTTTTAATCCAGTGGTATGTGCCCCCGACTGCGAGATAGAACAAAGACCTCACAAATATTAAGATAACTTGAAGCATACTTCAAAATCAAAGGAGCTATAATTATCTTAACATGACGCACCAAAACCCGAATCTACTGACTTTATCGCAACTTTTAAAGATATGAAAGCACTTAAATTGCACAATGGTGCTTTCAGGAATTGAGACTATGTTGGATTTGTCCAACGAAATATAGCATATCATCTACGTGATAACGCTTGATAATTTGGATGATTGAGGTAGATGTCCATAAATATTTCCATGAATTTTATACAAAGCATTGTAGATTTAATTGGACTGTGCTTAATATTTATGTTTATATTGTTTGTTTGTATTTACCAAACGTGTTAAAGGTGGGTGATCCATACAACAGCAGATAGCGTTTGCAAGGGAGGTAATTAAAAGAGTTCATGACAGCATAAAAAATTGACTATACGGTTGTTAATGCAAGAGTGATATCATGGGTGTAAATTTCAATTATTACTTTTGATCTCCTTTAGTTAAGATATCAAGTTTTGTTTTCACAGGTTGATATTTTTTTTTTTTACTAAATGTATGAAATCATTTTTCCACACCCTCCTTGAAAAAAATGTAAAACTGATCATACATTGAATTATTTTTGGTCACTAACACAGCATTTGTAAATTATTAACATTCTCGTAAGCCACAAAGTGGTTGACTGGAATCCGGGCCTTTCAAAATCGTACTTACTACCTCCTACACAAGTAATTTGAATTTGCAATTATCAACATTTCCGTCTTTTACTAATACAGTGAAAAAATCCAGAAATAGTCCATTGGCTCGTTGTTACACAAACGTACCTTGGCTGGACGTTTCAGTATGGCCTTTTTAAATTATGGACAATAAATGTATTTATGACTTTCACAAAATGTATTCTAAATGTTGATTTGCTGAATAGGTCGCACGCGTTCACGTTGATATCAGTTCCACAAAAAGAACATATTGTACTTGTATGGGGACATTTTTTACATCACGGTATGAGAGCAATTAATCAATGACGGGCCTGTTTGATTCGATACCAGCACGTTATTAATATCATACATTAATCGTGAAAGTTTCTCGAGTGTGCGTGTGACATTAGCTGATCTCGCAAGACGCTTTGCGTCGATCGTGATCCGCTGACATCAGAAACCTACAAGAGATTATGGTGGTTATTACGATTTTATTATATGCAGTTTAGAGGATAGATATTTATTTGAAAAAAAAAAATTATTTGAACTACTTTATATAAGGACACAAATGTTATTAATTGGTAATGAGGATCCGCATAACGTGTGCGAATAATCCAATAACATTGGACGCCTCACAGTTATCTCAATATTTCACATTTACAGTCTGACATTATCTTTTACTATTTCCGGGATGTGATGTCGTATGGGGCATCTGGGAAATGTCCGTGCATTTTCATATTTCAGGATGTGAAAGCTGCTACTCAAGAACATTTAATTGCAATGTAGCGAAATAACAAATAAATGCGAATTTCCTGCAACATGCAGAGAGGCATCGCCATTGAAGGTTAATCTCCAAAATGTTGGATCCAGCAAAGTTCAGCAACTGTGTCAGCCATAGTATTAAAGTTACATGGTGGTATGTTTTTAAAATGAAGCGGCAAACCCAAACGGTTACAATTTGGTACTTTGCACATGATTTGATTCCTAAAGAAAAAAAGAGTCCCCTTGTTTTCTTCCCAGGCTATTTGAGTTAAATTAAGAAAAAAAAACAAAAAACACAACCCCCCCAACCCACAAAAAAACCACAAAAACAAAAAAAAAAAAAAAGACCTTGTGTGCTTAGGTTTGGTTAAAATAACCTTTAATTAACTTTATTTTATTGTATGATAGAGTATACAGTTTGTCCTTACTTCAGACGCACAACTTTCAAAAGGGTGCTAGATCTGCTTGGTCTTTTCACTTCCTGACTTCATCGGTAATTTGGGAGAGGACTAACCAGATTTTATTTCATTTTTGAAATTGTTTTTAATTTATAATGCATTTATTGCTCTTTCAAAAGTTAGCATTGTCTACTCTGGCAAAATCCATTTTTCCTATTATAATAACTGCTGAAGTTAGTGTACTTTGGAGTAGTCCAAGTTACTTTTTCTAGCACGTGTGAGCAGTCATTTCGATCCTGTCTGCATTAGTCAGCGCTTTGGTTCCCTAATACCTAATATAAATAGAGGTATGTCAACATTCTTTCTGTTGTGCTTGCTGCGCATGCACACGATTTCACCCTTTTCCTGTTCTGCCATCAAAAGAACTTAATAAGGTCTCACTGGACAGTTTTTTTGGCAAATTTTTATCCGACGATGACCTATTGCAGAAAAATGATAATAATATTACATTAAGGATACAAATAAAAACTAATTAATGATTTTTTTTTTAAAGGATACTTGTAAGATTCTGACTGAGGTATTATGGTTAATTCCTTGTACAACTGGTGGCTTTTATACTGAACCGATATTACCATCAACCCCTCTTTTTTACATTCATTTTTGACAGAAAAGAGCTATTTTGAACATTTTCCTGAGACAAGGCGGCTAAAAGAATCAGTATGTACCTTATTCATCTTTAAAGTTCACTAGTACTATAACAAATTAACATACCTTTCATCACCCCTCAACCATCTAGATTTTTAGATATTTACCTCTGTATCAGACACATGTAAATACATAAGCCAAGTCGGCTGCTCATTTGCAACCCAAGTTACGCATTTGATCTCCAATGTTAGTCTAACTGTGACAGGTAGTTACCAACAAGCCAACCCATTTTCAAGCCTAACTCAATGTAAATGTAAACCACATTGCAGATTTAGATTGTGTGTGAATTTATAAATGCTAGGGTTGTAATAATTAGGCTCATGCCTTCTATCTTAAAAATTAGGGGGGTGTCAAAATACAAAACTATCCAGTGAGACCTAACTGTAGAGTGGAAGCGGAAGGGCAGACACATGCTATTATTGTATGATTTAGTTTCGTATAACTTAAAATTTTTAGTACCAAGCATCTACATAGCCCTTTTGACTAATTATCATATATTTCTTCCACAGAACAGTACTCATTAGTACGAAGGTCGCACACATGCCATACAGTGAAAACTGAGGTAGTTTAAAATTTCCGCACCACATATTTTTAAAAATGTGTTCTCTCTCTCTCTCTCTCTCTCTCGCTCTCGCTCTCGCTGTGTGTGTGTGTGTGTGTGTGTGTGTGTGTGTGTGTGTGTGATTTGGATTTTTAACGTTGCTTTAACAATTTTTCAGTCATATCGCTACGATCTCTGCAGTGTGGCAGTTTATAGTGATGTCTAGCACTGGGTTATCGTGCCGCAGACACATAGCATGATGTCCCACCCAGTCATATTATCCTGACACCTGTCCGACCAGTCCTAACATCAACCTCTTAATGCTGCTAGTACCATTTTTATAAGTCTTTTGTATAACTCGGCGGGGGTTCGAACCCGTGACCTCCCGCATCCGAGATGGACGCTCTAACCAGTAGGTCACTGGAGCGGTCTCTATGTCTCTCTTACTAACTGTCTCTGTTATATTTCGCAGATGATGTATCAAATCAGACATTATCATATGCACAACCACAGGAGATATAAGTATGGTAAAGACATCAGAATTTAACGAAAGAATAATGCTATCTCTTTATTCATTAAATCGTGTCAAATATATAAGACAGATCTGTTGCCGATGTTCACGGAAGCATTTTTACATAATCAATACAGTTACATACAAGAACATGTTTATTGAAAATAAAACGGTCTACAAGACCTGTGTATTGAAATAAAACAGTCCATATGACCTGAGATTCACGAATATTGCACATATCACCAAATAACATTTTTCATAGTTACCGCCATTTGAACTACTTGTCATGTAAATAACTGAGGAACAAAAGCTTGAGAAAGATCATTCAAAATAATAATATATTGGGAAAATGACCAAATACAGATAATACATTATACCGTACGTACCTGCGTATGGCGCTCATATATCGGTGTACAGCATAGATTCATATATATTATTTCAGGGAATTCACTGCTTCTTCCGAGTATGAGCGTGGTGAACAGAGTCCACCCAGATCTGCCTGAACATTACATGACAACATAGATAAATATATGCCGATAGCAGATTAATGAGCACTGTACAAGTTCAATGACGGTAAGCATAATGCGTGTTGTCTGTAATAAACCAACATAAAGATCGTTAACTTTCATCATCATCATCATCATCATCATCATCATCATCATCATCATTACAAACTCTGTGATCAAAGGAGAAAAGAAACTGTTTCTAAAAGTAATAACTTTGTCGAATGTTTCAAAATGTGTATTCTCTTACATATTGAGTCATGGACTGGAGTTTAACCTTGAGAACAAATTATCGCTAAGAAAAATACATTCACGTCGCTTCATCTTTTAAAACTGAAGAAAAGTTAAATCTGCTATATTAAAAATGGACAATATTTGAAGTTGCAAGTTCATAACAGACACGGAGGCATAGACAAACGACATGATCAACATGGGAAAGGCCCAGGTTTCCTAGAACAGTTAGATGAAATATGGATTAGTATCAATATTTAACTTATAATCTTCAAAATACATTTTAGCTTAATAAAATAAGTAAGATTAAGAAAAAACCCAACTTGGGTTTTTAAGTTTAGTTTGATATTTTCCCTGAGAGATATCCTTAAAAGTCTCAACATTCTTGTGTATGAACAAAATAAATTCGTTGTATCTATAGTTAAGTAAAACCTTTAGGTTCTTTGTTATTTTGTGTCCTATGCAAAATTATAATTACACCCCCTCCCCGTAAGTTTGCAAACCTTTAACTTTTCCATTTAAAGAATCGAAATCAGTGTTTTTATGTGTAGTTGATTTCATTGTCCAGGCTGCTGAATTGCTGTCATGCTGTACATGGATATGTTGTACCACTAAAGGAATAACAACAAGGAATATGTGCTCCTCTTGGAAGGTTACTGTCGGGCTCTAAAGACGATTTCTCAATATCTTGTGGTGGACAAATTACAATTTATTGAATCGCTCTTTCCGGAAGAGATTTAACACCCAGTTTTCTGTCCATTTTCTGATGTGGTTCAATTCTTTGTGCTGGCACTAAAATGTTCTCTTCGGCCAGTTGCAACTCTCTACTGAGAGTGACATCAACAGCCTCTGTTGTACTAGGCCTCATTTTGGGACTGTAATGAACTTTCTTTGCTTCTGTCGGTTCGCTGGTGACACTAAATAGGTCATGGTCGACGAAACGAGATTCTTCAACACTTAATAACGAAGTCGAAGTAACATATAAAGATGGTTTTCTCTTCAAAACCAAAATATTAAGATGGTGGCAAGACGTGCAGATCTGAATATCAGAAACTCCATCTATGTTCTTTTTTTGCTCAGATCTTCGTTCCCGTATCTCTCGCATTTTCTCAGAGTAGGCTAGCATTGATTTTTCTAAACGTTTTCTGTCCTTTTCTAATGACCGTACATTTTTCGTGTGAACAGACGATAAAACCTTTATCTCGGAATTTGCTTCTTGGTCGAACATTTTGGTTTTTGCAATGACTGGCGGTCTAACTTCCGCTGGAAGTGATTTACCCAGTGTTGGATAACTTGTTTTGTTTGTCCAACTGATACGTCGCTTTCCTGCAACTGTCATCTTCTCTATCTCTGAAAAGCAAATAATATACTTGCAATATACTTCCTTTCCTAGGTCTCCAAACACGAAGAAGTTTTAACCTATTTCTTCAATTATTTCAGTTGTATGATCTTTTTTTCTTCCAATCATCAAATACATTTTGACCACATCCTATATTGTTGTAAAACACTAGAATGAAAATAATAATAACATACCAAGTTCAGTAATATCAATATATGAATAACAATAACATCCGGGCATCGTAGAATTGAGGGAGTAGTACTACTGGGAAAAATATATATTTCCTGGCGAAAGTAGTGGTTTTGGAAAAATGTTCAAAGTTATCATTAATGTTTTATTGTGGTCATAAATAATATACATTTTTGTCACACCATTTTTACTTACCAAAATCGATGAAAAAAAACAACAAACAAGTCCTTAAGATCACACAGTCTGTCAAGGAGTAACCAGAATTACTAAAGTGCTCGACTACAATCAACAGGTAAAGTCCTACCTTTTGCTTATATACTGTCCGCCGACTCACTGGTCTGTTGACAATAGCAATCCGTTAGTTACGGTTCTCACTATCAAGGTATCATTTCATTCATTAACTGCCTCGGAAGAAATGACGCATAAAACGTACGATTAGCATACTTTAGTCGGTTGATTTCTCTATTTGGTCAATTAAAATAGAACTGCTTGTCTAAGACTGCGTGCCGGTCGCGAGTGGGATTGTAACAATGTGAAGTGATAACCCGGGTCTTCTATGACGTCGCAGTCTTGATAGCATGTCCTCCAAGTTGCCATACCTGGATGTTTTAATACGGGATGGGTAAATATTTATTCAGTTGGCAAAATAAAGGTTTGTTTTGTTTGTTTTTTGTGTGGTTTTAACTGTATTTTCAACACATTATTAGATAGATTATGCCGAGGAACAAAATGAAAGACAGCTATTTTTCTTTAGATGTTAAATGAAAGAAATTGAATTCTTTTATGCTGCATTTCGTCAGTGTCACTAAATTACCTTCCAAAGCAGTAATATAATAGATATGAATCGATGGTAACAAGACTAAATATTTTGCAGAAAGGCGTGTCAGATGGAAATATTTTTGAAGTAAAATGTTTTACATTTCACTTAATTAATGTCAGTGAGACAGTGGCCAGGAAATTCATTTATAGCCATAAAATTGAATATATGGAGTTCATATTGAATAAAAATTGTCATTATTATTTCTAAGATGATGTTTTTCCTTCAATTTATACAAACTGCTTTCGACAAAATTCGTGTCATATTTTGTATAGTGATATAAACAGTGAAATAAATAGTGACATAACAATTGTGCTTATTTAAAATCTCTGTTTGTTTCAGAGGCAATACGAATAAAGCGTTTTGAATTGGCGAACTAGTTACCCTTGCATGTGTAGAAACGGGATCAAATCTAGGTTTTGGCAAAAATGCAAAGCAAACGTGCAACCGTTTAGACATCTAGGTCCCTATAGTTTTGTTTTATTTATATTTTGCGATCGACACAACTTTAAATTTACCATAGTGATGGCTTTGAGATAAAGGGCAAATCCAAGGTAAAGTATGATATGTTGTCAATCGATATATCTCGTTTTATTCAATTACATCTTTAAAACCTTTGGGCACAATTGGCACACCAGTTTTAAATGAAATAAGCCTTTAATATCTCAGTTTTTTGTGGCACAAGACGTTCGCAATTTCGCAGTAGTAGGCGCTTCATTTGTGAAGTGTAGGAAGGTCTCTGTTTGTAGATCACACCTCATTTGTGACGTGTAGCAGGCCCTCCGGTTGCAGAGGGCGTTTCTTATGTGACGTGTAACGGGCACTCCGGTAATTGCTGTTTCAGCGCTGTCACGTCTGTCGCACTCGACCCAATTGCCGTCTCGTGTATGTTTGTGTATAAGTGTGTGTGTGTGTGTGTGTGTGTGTGTGTGTGTGTGAGAGAGAGAGAGAGAGAGAGAGAGAGAGAGCTAATATCGCAAGTGCCTGTAAATGGGCTCCCTTGGTTTTCAGTTATCGGATGTGTATTATAGAATAAGAAACATAATGTATAAAATGAGCAACTGATACCGACAAATTTCATTTAAATCATAACGCATACTATGATTAAAGCAGGATCACGTGTTGTTTAGTGTGTATGGCTAGTCACGTTAAAAATGTTAAATGACACGTCCAATCCTTGATCAATATGTTTAATGGGTTTAGAACTGCGATTCAAATCTTAGACTGTAGCCCTACTAATAGCCACAAAACCACATATCAGAAACATATCATTCATGTATACATGAACTCTTCTATTTATGAAAAAAAAAAATTCTTTCTTTGAAATCAATCTCCGATATTTACAGGAGTTCCACTGAGAAAAGAGGATCTTGTTGAAGTTGAAGTTTGTGAAAAATATGTATGAAGAATTCTAAAGATTATGAACCTTTATGCATGCACATATGTTTTAATAACCATGCTAATAAATATACCGTGCAGACATGTAGTAAATGTAAAAATAAAGAAGCATTTGAGGAATGTAGACTCATATGGAAACGCTAATCAAAGCTAAAATGTGCCAGTGCCATGTCGCCGGAAGATAAAAACAATTACCCCGGTAATTAAGATCGTCTTATATTACATGTACAGAACCAACATGGTAAGGCCCGTGATAATTAAATTTCATATATTTATCAGTATAGATGAAACCTGGATGTCAGCTTCTGTGTAGAGGAAAGGATATGAGCCGCGGCATTTTCTGGACCTGCATGTGTTTGAAAATGTGCTTTCAATTCCGCACCAATGAGTCAGGTACTAATTTTAGTAATGAGTGTTCCAAACTCATGACTGTTAAAGGATTGGAATACCATCAATAAAACAATGTTTCTATTTTATTTTTTTCACTTACAACTAGGATAAGCTCTCAAAACATTCTTTTCCTAAAACATAACTTACATTATTAACCAATCCTGGCTAGCCAAACCCATATATACTCAATTTAATGTTCACCCATTTCTAGGCTGGTTCTCATTTTTCATACCATTAGAACCGTGTGTCCTGCACTTCTCATAAATGGGCGCCATTATTGCTGTTATTTGTGTTACTAATTCCATGCTTAGAAGAAAGGTAAATAGTGGTCAAGGGACCTATTAGTCAATAAAATAATGAAACCTTATTGATTGTTTGATTGTTTATTCAAATTCATTGTTGTCACGTACTTTGGATAATTAATACTGTATGGATTGAACTGATTAAGTGGTATATCCTTGAAGCTTAATAACGATCAAAATTTATTATTGGTATCGTCAAAATGCTAATTAACCCCGTCACTGTTACAGCATCGTATAATGTACATTATAACCCATAATTACTTAGTTTATTAACCATATGCCGGTGTTTTGGAGGCGGAAATTTAATCCAGGGTCTGTTACAGTTACAGATATGTGCATTAACTAGTCAGTCCTACATATTACGACTCATCTGGACATGGGATAAAACACGGCCAGTGCATTGTACATTTCTCTATTCCCATACGAAGTTATGCTTGATTGTTCATTATTCAACCAGAAGTCCCACTGTTCAACCCAAACCTATTATTGCTGTCGTTGTTAAAACGCAGTATATAAAAACGTTGTCGTTGTTAAAACACCATATCCATAAACGTTGTCGTTGTTAAAACACAGTACCAAAAAGCGTTGTCGTTGCTCTTGTGAATAATTTAAAACAAATGATGAATGTAACAATATTTAAATTTTAAATACATTTTGGCATTTGCATGATAATATGTACAAGTAGCATATATACGTATGCAGTGTGTAATCAGAAATCAGGTCTTGGATTTTGGTCCCTGAATCCTTATAAGAAATAGACCAGATGACCAGAAAGTGAATAGGGTAGGAATACTTATTGTTTCAGATGACCAGCTCTGAGTCCATGGGGTAGAAATGAAATTATTGAGTAGATGTGAAAGGATAATTTAGCCTTACCCGGGGGAGGGGGGGGGGAGGGAGCTCACGGAGGCGAAAATCAACAGGGGATATGGGGAGCTCACGGAGGCTAATATTAATACTTGTTGATGAGATCTCACGCAGACGAAGATTAACAGAGGATAAGGAGAGCTTTCCGAGACGAAAATTTTATTCGTCCACGCGATCTCCCGTTTATAAAAAGTATTAGTCGTCGTGAGAGGATCACGGAGAAGACGATTAACGTTGTGCGGGTCAAGATTCTCAGGTAGACGGTGGTCTTACAACAGCACAGGGGCTTGTCCAACAAGCTCTTTGCCTGTCCGCCCCCCCCCCCCCCCACGAGACCGTCTCAGACTGGGCGTTTTATTGTAATATAAAGTAACATGGATAACATACTATAATTCTTGGTCATTCTCTAACCAAATTAGCTAGATATAATGTTTCAAGCCCCCCCCCCAAAAAAAAACCCAACCCGAAACACACAACAACAGTGCTTTGCTTAATTTAGGGAGCAAAGAAGTATTTGGGATAAACTGTGTTGGTTAGTATTGGTGGCATGCTATTGACAGTTTAGAAGAAGAAGAAGAAGAAAATAATAATAATAATAATAATAATAATAATAATAATAATAATAAGAAGAAGAAGAAGAAGAAGAATAGTGTTGATGATAATTACGATAATACAGAACTGTTGCTGATGATAATGAAAAAGACTTCGATTAATTTAAGAACAGTTTGGTTTTTTTTGGAAGAGAGATGCTTTACTGTCTAATATTGTTCATTACTGCCTATTACTGTTCATTGCTATTATATCCCACTTTTTGCAGGAATTATACTACACACACAAAATATAGATATGAATTTTTGTAGTTGCTGAACTTTCATTTTGTAAGATTTTCTTTCCTATGTGATTATTTTATGAAGTAGAAGCCAAACATAAAAACATAGATGCATTTGTAAGCGCTCTTACATGAAAAGTTTAGAAAGTATGAAAATTCAAGGACAATTTTTTAATCAAATTCACGAATGGATCAAACAAACAAAAATCAATCTGAGACTAAAATATTTTTTACTTGGCACGTGTGAACACTATGGTTTCACTTACGTGTTCACGCACTTAAAAGTTTAATTAAAAAATAAATCTCTCTTGGCAGGAACAAAATAAAACGAAGTACAAAAGGTTCAAGACACCTAAAGAATATGTTTTCGCTAGAAGGGGACCACTGTAGCTGACCCAGGCTAGTCGTACGGTGCGATTCGAACCCGCACCGTTCGATCGTGAGACCGGCACGTTAGTGAGCCACCGTGGCTCGGGTACCTTCTCTTACAATTAGAGTTTAAAATGATATAGATTCGCTTGATAGTCAGACAAAAGGATATGTTAAAACGTTTACGTGTCAAAATTAATAACTGCAAACACTGTATCTAAAGTGTACCAACTATGTGATAATAAAAAAAATTAAAAAGGATACAATTTAATAAATTGCGAACACCGTATATCAACTGTACCATCTATGTGATAATACAAAAAAAAAAAAAAAAAGATCTAAACATGAATTTTGATGGATGAAAATATCATTGCAAAGCATAGAAACCCCCATCAGATCCTTCAAATATCATAACTAGAAGCATTCGATAACAGCTGACCTTTTCAAAACATCAGATACATCAAGGGAATCAATTGTCACGCATTCCACCCCCACCCCCAAGAAACAAATCTCAAAGTGTGAATGGGAATAGTATACAGAATTGCATTCTATTCATGTTCAAACCGAAATGTATGCCGGGTTGTAGCAGACCCAATGATGAGACTATTACCTGTATATTTGCATGAAACACAAAACACGTGTTTACGTACACGATTAGATTCTATTAATGGACGTGTCGATGGTTTTGAATGTTTACGTATGGAACTGTCTTTATGTTTCAGTTTAACTTAATGCAAGGTTCAGTAGATGTGATTTATGGTCAGATAATAGTCTGAGGTCAACTGAACCTTATATGGAGTTGCTAAGCCATGATACGATTTCAACGTAGCTTAATGTTGGGCTCATAATGATAATACCAATGCTCACAGACGTTTTCTATCAGGTCAGCTGAACCTTATATGGAGTTGCTAAAGTCAGGATATGATTTCAACTTGGCTTAGTGCTTAGTTCATCTATGATCATTTGGGTCAAATGACAATGCAAATTCTCATTGAAGTGTTATCTCTGGTCAGTTGAACCCTATCTGGAGTTGCTAAGCCATGATACGATTTCAACTTAGCTAAATGTAGGGTTCACCAGTCATGTGTCTCGGTGAAATGATAATACGAATATCTCCTTATGTGTTATATGAGGTCAGCTGAACCTTATACGGAGTCGCTAAGTCATGATACGATATCAACTCAAGTCAGTATAATTTTCACCAGTGATAATATGGGGTCAAATGATGATTCGAATACTCCTTAAGTGCTATATTAGATCAACAGAACTGTCACGTTTGCTAAGCCCCAGCTATAAAGTAATGTATAAGCTATAATCTACCTGTCTTGGAAATATTACCGTGGCCATGTGTTTGATGTCTAAAGATTGCCGCGGGGCTTGTGTTGAACTCTTACGCAAGGTTACATGACCAGCCGTAGACCGGAAACTTGAATCGGCAAAGGCGATAGATCGCACGACTTAACAAAGACTTGCAGTTATCACACCTATGTGTTAAAGGGTAGTCCAAAGATCAAAAGGAAGTCCACGTGGTCAACGGGACGAATTCTTATCCGTCCCCACGTTGACAGCGAGAGGGACATTGTCCGCTAAGTTTGATTGGATCGGTTCACAGCGATATCCAAACGGAATTGAGGCAGATGGTGTGATTACAATTCAGACCCGAATGATACTTTCCGAACTCGTAAGAGAAAGTTTAGTATTCGCCTAGAGGGATTCCAGATCAAGAGGATTACTCCGAGAAGAAGCCACTCGCAATTTGGCGGCAAAACTTAGAGGTAGATTCTAAGGAAAGACAAAGCTTCGAAAAGTTCAGTAAGTTATTTGCTCGATTTATGCAGAATATCACGGCATCATAATTGTAATTATTTGTAGTATGTATACTTAATTACTAGGATCGTTTAGTATGTAGAATTACCTTTGTAGTGTTTCATTTACAAAATGGGCTTGAGCCTACGTAGATAATTATTAGATGCGAGGCGGAATTATGTAGACTGTTAGCTTGTGGTCAGAATTAATTTTGTAATTCGCTATTAGGTTACATCGTAGTAAACTAGTGCATTTATTAATGCGTTATGTTAGGATTTACACATATTTGAATTGTGAATTTGAAAACATGGTTGATGTATGTGAGATTAGTTACTATGGACATATGCATATATCACAGCATGGATATTTGAATACTTGTGTACTTTGTATGAGTTGTAAGGTAAAGAAATGCGTCTGATTATTGTGATATTGTTTAGTATAACCGGATTAGGAATATGTACTGATGTGACGGAATTTATTGATGTATGTATAAGAAGTAATTGATACCGTGCAGTATTATGAAGTTTGTTTTACGATGTAAGAACGTATGGGTATCTCTGTGTGAACGAATGCGTAACCGAAGAATTTTATTAGCCGTTATCTGATGATAGGCTGTGTGTAGTCTGAGATGAGAAGGCTAAGAAAGAAGATTGTACCGTCCTTGTGTTTTCACAGGAAGATGTTTAGGGGACACAAAACTTCGGGTTCCATTGGGTCCCAAGTCTTCAAGAGTTGGAGACGCAATTGAGACTAGCCGAGACAGTCGAAGTCGACAGAAGAGTAGTCGTGGTAGAGAAAGTGGAGGAGGAGAAGGAGTCTAGAGAAAGGGGAAGAGAGAAGGAATTTGGAGAAAGGTCGGGGAGGAAGAGGAGAAGGAATTGGGAGAAATATGAGAGAGAAAGGATACAACATATGAGCAGAAATACAAGGACAGGTGGAAATCAATCCGCAGCAGGGAGGGCGAATCCTACAACATTTTTAGTTAGAGATTTCGCTGAAAAAAGCTTCCTACGGAGATTAAAATACGATGTCAATAACGTTAAACCGAAGCCTCTAACCGACCCGAAACTTCTCTAATTGGGTTAGCTATTTCTGTAATTTTGTCTTTGACGTTTATGTTTTCATTTTTTATGGCGTGTTCATTTAGCCATCGGACACTCTATTTTTGTCGTCGCCCTCCCTGCTGCTGTGTGGGTGTGGCTTCATTAAATCATTATTTTATCAATAATGGAATCTCACAGCTAAACTAGCTCGACAGCGACTAGAGGCAATTAAGAAATATCTCTCCGTCCGTGATTCTGTCAAGCAACAAGTACAGACGTGTCAGGAGTCTCAGGTGGAATTTACAGAGGATACAGAACAGCTGTTTAAACCAATTGTCGAACCAACAAAGAAAATTGTTGAAGTAACTGAGGCAACACAAAAAGCTCTTAAAACATTGCCTGTTGATATTGCTGGCCGTATTCAAGCAGCTCAACCACCACCCGGGCAACCTCATCAACCACCACCTGCAGTTCGATCACAACCTCTGCTAAGAGCCAGAATTGACATCATAGATAAATTCACGCCTGAAGGTATTGCCGCTATCAAGGATCGAGACCAAATACTTGATATTGGATATCATAATAGAGATAATTATGTAAAACTCAAACATGCTAGACCTATGAGATCCGCCGAATGAATTAGGGATGTATATCGCATCGCTACTGATACTCCGCAAATCAGATCTGCGGAAGATATTAATAATTTTAATATTTTTGAGCAGGCAGTAGATGAGCATATTGAACAAATAAAACAATAAAGGAGACAAAAAGAAGAAGGAATGAAACAGCAACTTGAAGAAGGTAAACAATTAAGGAAATAAAAAGTAAAAGAAGATTTGTATGAAGAAGTTAAATGAATGAGGGAATCACGTTCATTAAGTAAAAAGAAACAACTGGAAGTGGTCTGAGCGATTGGGTCACTCAAGGAAGTGGTCTTATTACTCCATATCCCAATAATGTCCTTGCCGATGTTGAAAGATTAGAAATTTTGGTTGGCGGAAAACGAGCCGGTAATAATTCCCCAGAAATCATTAATGAAGCAGCTGCTATTTGTCAGAGATTATTTACAGGTGGTATCATGGATATTAACGTTTATCGGTCCCTCATCGATGAAATCGCCGATGATTACCGCAGTGATTGATTAAGAGTATAAATTAGAAGATGATCATACATAATGCTCACAGTAGACCAATCATGGTCAGGGTGATAAATTCGTGATTACCTACATATAAAGCGATCTACGGAGATGGACTTGGTGATGTTGTTCAGGGTCTATTCAGAAGGATGGCCCCAAAAGCAATACCCATTGCAAAGCAACTGAGAATGAAAGCTATTGACGTTGTTCGTGAAAAAGGTATTGGCGTTGTTGGTGATATTGCCGGTAAAGCATTCTCAGCAATCAAGAACAGACTAGCACGATTAATACGCAGACCTCAGGCGGTCCGACCTCAACCAGTAAAATTACCCAGCACCGAAGTTATGCCTGCAAACGTTAGTAACATAATAAATCAAGCTGCAAATAAAAAACTAACAGAGTTGGCTGGAGTACCACTATCAGAAAAAGAAAAAAATATAACTGCTAGTCTGATAGCAGGAAGTGGCCTATGTGTTAGACGATATCAAGTATAATAAAGATGTTCAAACGTGTGTCTGATTCCGCATTCGACATGGACGCACCAGTTCTCAAAGATGAATCGATGCGTGATTATCAATATTATTCTTATGACGCACGACAACCTAACTCACAAGGAAGAATCGAATTACAAGTTCAGGATACAAGTTGATATTTCTTACCTGCTGAAGCATTTATTGAAGTAGAAGGTGAAAGTTTAAAAACAGATGATACTGAATATGGAGCTGATGTTAGGGTTGGTTTTGTTAATAATGGCATTATGGCGTTATTTAGCAGTGCCACATATATGATTGACGGAAGAAAAATTGAATCGATTCAGAAAGACGTCGACGTTGCCACTACGATACTTGGCCTTGCAAGATACAGCGATGATTATTCAATATCAGCTGGTCTGTCAGTGATGTTTATGAAGGATACTTCTGATCACCCTGACACAGCATCTTTTGGTAGAATTAACACGCGATAGTTCGGTTGATCCACAACCAGCTGAATGATACCCCGACCCGGCGCTGCATTTTCGACGTTACAGAGCACCAATCCAGAATTCAACTTAGGATTCGCAGCGCGTCGATCAATGCTGAAAGGTGGGAGAAGAACATTTTCATGTGCAATTCCACTATCACATATTTTTGGATTTTGCAGAAATGTCAAGAAAAGTTATTTTCGGAGCCAAGCATACAGTTGAAGTTGTAAAAAAAGGTAACGACGATGATGCAATCTGGCGACCTGCTGATGATGCTGGTAAAGAATTACTAACAAAACTTTCGTTGTGGATGCCAGTAATGACTCCATCGATAGTTGAAGAACATCGGTTGCTCTCTTTCATGAATCAAGGTGGTCAATCAACATTATCATGGTTGATGGTGGACACAGTTTTCAAAGTGCCGTTAATGGTTTATTCACATGGCAGATAACAACACAGCATGGTATCTCTGCACCGCGATATATATTTGTTGCTTTCCAATATGTTACACGAGTAAACTCGCAAGAACGTAGTATAATGATATTTGACAAACTTGGAGTTTCTGAGGTTTCACTGAGAATGAATGGACATCAAGAACCATCCGAAGATATATTATTGAATTTTGAAAATAATCATGTAGCACGTGCATATCATCGTTTGATGACATTCATAGGACGTGATCAAAATGTTAATTCTGGTCTACAAATTTCACAACTAGATCTTACAACGCTGTATCCGATTTATTAGTTTTCTCTGGAACATTTGGATTTAGTTAAACAATCTGTCATTGATATACACTTTCGAGCTCGTGTGACAAGAGGAGCTATTGCCGAGTACAGAGCAATCGCTGTTATACTCTCAGATAAAGCAATGCTGCTTGAAGGTGTTGGTGGTCGAATGAGAGTCATTGATGCCCCAGTCGAAAACATGTAATTAAATCGATCATAATATTATAATGTCGTATCATCATGTTAGTGTCAGTCTGACTTCTGGTCAGATTAAAAAGCTACAATCAGTATCAAAAAAAGAATTTGGGAATGAAAATATTACTGAAATCAGAACAGATCGCAGGTGGTCCATGTAAAATATCATTCACTGAACGTCAACTCAAGCATTTCAATGACGTCAAACGATCAAAAAACCGGCGTATGACTTGGTCTTTCTGCGGGTGCTATTAAAGATGCAGTCAAGATGGGTGGCATATTTCCACTTCTCGCAGCTATACCAGCGTTGATAGCCGCTGAAGCTCCAGCTGTTGCAAAAACAGCTGTACTCGGTGCTGTTGGAACTGCCGCTGGGATGGCATTAAAGAAAGTAACAGGAAAAGGAATAAAAACTTCCAAAAAAGGGAAAGGTCTAAGACTGCCAGGAACTCCTCATTCATGGTACAGTCGATCCACGGGGAAAGGTCTAAGACTGCCCGGGACACATCGTTGATACTTCCCATGTCTAATTTTGATTTACTTGATGCTGCTAAGCGATTAAATATCATAAACTTCAGAGGTGTTTTCTGTGTGATCAATTACCAAAAGAACCAAATTGTGTTGATACTGGTATCATTGATCTCGATGGAAGCTCTGGTCCAGGTACTCATTGGGTTGCAAAAGCGATTGATCCACGTAGAATTATTTATTTTGATTCCCATGGGTTGGCACCACCGAAGGAATTTTTAAAATATGTCAGCAGAGTGCAAAGCACTTCGCTTCAAAACACTCCCGTATGGTATTCAACATTACCAACACAGACAATAACCGGTCCGCCAATATGTGGCCGTGAAGTAATTGCTGTACTCGATGCTGTCATTTGGTGGGTTGCAAGCAAATAACTCATTAGTGTTCTCTTATAAAAATAAATCTGATGGAACTCCAGATTGGCAAGTTGTTGGTATTCCTACGGGCAGTTATCAAATAGAACAGATCAATAGTGAATTCCAACGCAGGATTAAATCTATCACAGGAAAAGAATCCAAAATCGCTATTACGGTTCATGAGCCAACATTATCAGCTAAGATAGAAATATCAACACCCGACTGCGCCATAGATATATATCAATCATCTATCAGAATCAATCATCAATTAGAACAATATTAGGATGGCCAGAGGTACAACCACCAGCATCAGCAGCGATACCACAACCTCAACGATCTGATTATTCATCAGACAAACGCATATTTTACAACAACACACTTCCAGAATATCGAAAAACTAATCCATGGAGGGATACGGAAGTACGTGATATAGATACTGGCGAAAAAGTTTATTTTACTGCGTCTGATGGTACAGAAGTTCATAGATTATCAAGAACCATATATCACTATGATGATAATAGAAAACCACTTATCCACAACAAATTTATTAAATCATTTTCCGACGTCATTAAATCCGAACATAAACAAGGAAGCAACAAATTACGAAATTTATTTTCAAGTGTCGCACAATATTACAATGATGATACAAAGCAACAGATCATCGCAACGATACAACATCTAAACCAGGTTGCATCGGACCGTAAGTATATCAATAAACTTATCATTGAAACGGTGATTACCGACGGTGATAAATTCGTTGATTTTTTACCCTCCTATGCTACGACACTTAAACGATTGTTTTTCAGATACTACGCGATCACAGAAGCGGATTTACTAAATTTCATATTACCAGGATTTAACGACGATGAACTGAAAAAATCAGTTAACGATATTATTGATGAATACTATCCCAAGATCGTAGACGCGTGGAGAAAAATATCCCCACCGGCAAACATCCTCAAACATAACAATGATCCAGACGGTAGTGGCCGTCATATATCACCAGGTGTTGTCGCGATCACATCAACGATCGCAGTCAATTTGGTGTGTGATGCTATTGATGGAAGCTATAAAGAAGATACTGAAAAATCCAGGCAGGCACAAGAAGGATGTATCTTATATTCATTTACCTCTGAAGTACCTCCTGGGTTTTTAATTGTGTCAGTACCCATTAATCCGGTTTATCTGCGATGTCATAATCCGTTATTATCACGGATACATTTCAGACTTACTGATCAAACCGGACACTTACTTGATTTAAGGAATGAAGTTTTGACGATAAGTTTGTATGTGCATTTGTAGCTACTTTTTGTTGGAATTAAAAGAAGTAAATCTGAATCTGAATCAGAATAAAAAATAAATATTATAATCTGAATATGAATCTGAATAAAAATAAATACAATATTTACTTTCATAATCCCTCTTGATTTTCGTCAGTAACTTCGTCAGTGACCTTGTCGGTGACTTCGTCACTGAATTTACAATGGATCGTTTCACGATCAGACAAATGTTTTTAGCTGTCGTACAAGTAAACTCATATCTTTTTTGTTTCCTATTCTCGTGATATTGCTGATCTAATTTTTTCAATCGCGTTTGCGAGAGAAATGAATTTTCAAATATCCTCATCATCGACATAAAGTAGAGATTGTTTCACGGCCTGTTGAAATGACTTAATGAATCAGTATTCAGCTGCTAATGTATATCTCCCATCATATTTCCGTTCCTGTAGCGCTTCAAAATCATGTGTGATTTTTCCAGAATCCAATTGTTCAGATAATTCTATATCCTCATCATTTAATTTTTTAATCTCAGAAATAATAGCATTAATATTTTCAGAATTCATTATATAATAAATATTTGTTTAAAATAAAACTATTTCTGATTCTGCATAAATATTATTATCAGAATAAAAATAAATATTATAATCAGATTCTGCATATTATGATATTATTATCAGATATTATAGAATAGAAATAAATATTATAATCTGATTCTGCATAAATATTATAATCAGAATCAGAATCAGAATAAAAAATATTTTTGAATCAGAATAAAAATATTTGGGCTCCAGGCTTTAATTTCATGTACACCCCCAAAATCAAACCGCCCAAATCAAATCCAGGTGTGAGTGAAAAACAGCACTCACCACGTGTACGACGTGGTGAGGAGGTGTACATGAAATCCCTTGGGGCTGGAGCCCCCACTTATTATGAAAAATTGCGAAATTTTCGCCACCGTCGATCTCGAGTATGAGAATCCGTCACTCTAGCAATGCACCAAAGACCCATCCTTACAAATATATGTTTCAGAAATTATAATGAAGTTGCCTACACTGGATAAACAGACAACCTACATGCGATCAGTATACTGAATAAATCACAACTACTGTAAACTGCAGCGTGGATTTATTTCAATTTCCAAACACACTATTTAAAATATCTGCATTTAATAATCGCATATACATTTCTGCCGGATGTCATTCAGGAGTTAAAGTACATGTAGGTCTGTACTGCTATTTTACCTGGAAGATCTAAAAATAACTTACCTATATTGAACACGCAAGCGGGGCGTAAAGCCATTGAGTGTACATGCAGGTCTATTGTATATACAACTATCTTACCTGAAAGATCTAAATATAACTTACCTGTATTGCACGCAGTTGAGGTATGCTTCTTGTTTTTCTGAATTTATCAGGGACGAAGTCAAAAGGTGTAAATATCCTTCTACGAATTTTCACTGTTACTCCACTGACAGCTAATTGCCACACAGTCAGCTAAGTTGCTGAATATAATAGTTACGATGACACAAAAAAATAATCGCGGCGGTCATATAATATTACGCATTAACAAGCGGCGTAACTGCTTAAATACTCTACCAGAGAGAGATTTGCTTGACGGAGTTATCTCCCTTCATCGGGAGTGTTTTTGCATACAACTACAACAAAATTCAAAATCGAGTTTAAATAAATTCGGGTTTGTTGGTGTCTGCATCGAACACAATCAGGAGAAGCTGAGACATTATTTTTTGTTTATATTTCTTTTACTATGCCGATTTGTATATTTTATCCGCGACACGTTGTACTGAAGGCATGCAAATATCAAAATATTTGCCAGCTGCATTCATTGATTGAAATATTATTTCTTAGCCAGTTTCCACGTTCACAGATTTAACAACCTTTTTTCCTTTATTGTGCTTACCAGTTTTACCAAATTTACAATTCTGACTGTGTAATAGCTCGTAAACTAATTTAAGAATTATCAAGTGTCCTGCCGTTGATGTGATCGATCACAAGTCCGTCTTCGATTAAGCCATAAAAACATTCGTAGATGAATTTATGAGATAAATTTCTTTCTTTTGCAATAGCAAATCTGAGATAACCGGCATGTTTTTTTGATCGACAGTTCCTGATGATACCATCACGAGATGCCTCATAATTTTTGATGATGGGATGCTTCAAAAATTCATTTTGCTCCATTTATATAATAATATTATTTGTCTAAATAATTATTTTATTGTTGGAGTGAAAATCTGGCGAGATAGTCTTCGGTGTTTTTTTTTAAATAGGAGATTCGATGTTGCTGGCGTTATTTTTTTTTTAATCATAATATCTTTTCAGCTCTCTGTATTTTTACCACCGCATTTTACACACAGCTGCGTTTCTCTTCTAACCCCAATACCACACTTCAAGCTCGGTTTTAGTCCTAGACTCCCACTTTGTATACTTTGCATGTGATGTCAACATAATTTATTTACGCAAGCCCTGTTGCAAGGAACTGAAGAACCAATCATAAGCCACTTATATATATATATATATATATATATATATATATATATATATATATATATATATATATATATATATATATATATATATATATATATATATATATATATATATATATATATAAACTTTAATTTAAATATAAATTTGAATTAATTATGATATAGAAGAATTTGCGAGATTATCTGCGATTAAACCCTCTAAAGCCAGCTTCGATCTTGACAGACTAACCCTTCAATTTCCAAGGCGAGCATTGGTTGATTTAACAAATAAAACTTTCATCAGTCGTGTCAGTGAAGCCAAGAGAGAATTTCGCAACGATGGTGCAGCTCATGTATGGTCAACATTCAGAATTATACGAAGCACCGATGGTGTCGCCGGTGGCGTTGTCGATGCTACAATGAATGATAAGCGAGCAGCGACAATTATTAATTATCTCGATATTGCACGAAAATATATTTTTAGAATAAAATTTATCGTAGCGACAGACGACGACATCTGGATTATCCGTGACAAACGTGATCCTGTTCGATTACACCACACTGGACATATTGTCACGTTAAATAAAAATTCAAAAACAGGAATACTGACTGGAATTGATAGACCTTATTATGAACGAGCATATCTTGTGACGGAAGTTGTTTATGCGATATATCCAATGAATGATAATCCTGATGTTGATGAACTTCTACCAATGAAAATTTCTCGCTTGAATTGTGTTGCTGAGCGAGTTACAGAACACTTTACAAACGCGAAACGAGGAAACGGTCTAACGGATCTAAAACGTAAAAAATAAATGAGTGGGCAGAAAGAGTTAAAGATACTGGAGAATCTATCAAAGATGCTGCTGAACTAGAAAAAATTTAAGATTTCCAATAAGAGTGAAGACATTAACCGGAAAGATTTTATACGAATCGAAATATTAAAGATGGAGCTTCGATAGAGATTACTGATCATAACGCACACGCGTGGCCTTCGGACATAACAATATTTCCACATAATCGAACTGTTAAATTCTATAACGGTGATATGTTTGATTTTATCAGAAATATCAGTAAGAGTGACTCTGTATCTGTGTGGTTGTTTCAAAGTTCAGAATCAGTGAACAATGATCAGTTTGTACGGCCTAATGGAGATATTTATCGTACAGAATCTCTCCACGATGAAATGAAAAATCTTGCGTTGAAATACAAGAACGCCGACGAAATCGATGCTGATGTTATCGAACAATTACTCAGTAACTGTTTTACCGTTCCGTCAGTTGCTACCCAAGCTGCTCAGAATGAAAATTCATTGGAAACCAACACGATTAGAATTTCTTGAAGATGTCCAACGCAGTTGTGTCGAATACGTACACGGCGGATTATGGGATACCAAATACAATTATAAAGATGTTGTCTCGGTTGATATGGTTGCATGTTATCCTGGAAGTTTTCTTGGATACGGAGGATGTTCTGAGTATTTCAAGCGATTTGGACATCCAACACACGAGATGACCAGAGTTGCGATAAATGGACCCTTACCAGATTTTGATTTAACTGGATTTGCATGCATTGAGTCATTCGAATTTGCACCGAAAACCCTTGTTGCTTTTGGTTTGGAAAACATTTTAGCGAACGCGGTTGGGCTCCAATAGTTTTATTACGATATATGCTTGATGTAAAAATATTAATATCGTTGGTTGCAAGTGAAGCAATTATATCATATCGTCCGCAGAAACAATTTTGGTTACCACAACAAAAGAAATATTCTGACGATGAAAATCCTGATATAACTGATTTTGAGAATAAACTCGCAAAGGATCTTGGTAGGAAAATAATTGGTAAATTTACGCAAGGAGGATCATATGATCATAAACGACATTGTTGTTGACTAATTATAGACGAAGCTGGACTTGATTTTATAATTGCTGATACAACGGAGAGAAGCACATTTATAAGTCGGAATAATGTTAATTTATCGAACGGAACTAAATTAGGTACAGTTGTGAGTTACACTGATGGTGACTCACCACAGTTTACTCATTTAAGATCTTCGATACTCGCGTACGTTTCGATAAATTTATTATCGATGATAAATAGATTTTCTGATATCCCGGTTAGAGTCGCAACAGAATCATTTTACATCAATAAAAATACGCAGGATTGCTTAAACAATTACATATCGGCGCTGATGCATCATGGGGCGAATGGAGAGTAAAGCGAGAAGAGATTCTTAGTTATTCTGAATCTGCCGACGTTGAATCTAAGTAAATATATTACAAAAATAAACAGATGTCAAAACGTTCATCGGCTCCATCGGTATATGATCCAGAGACCAGACATAAAACTTGAAATCTCAATGGACCCTGAGGTTCTGGTAAAATAACACGTGCGATTGAATTATTTCGGAATTTTGATATGGTTGTTTTGACACCCACACATAGGCTAGCCAGAGAAATGAATGAACGAGGAGTTAATTCGCGTACGTATCATAGTTTCTTTCGATGGAAAGGTGATGAATGGACTTCACAACGAATGGGCGAGAGACATATTCCTAAGATTATTATTTGGGATGAAATTTGTACGGTATCGTTGGAAGTATTAAAAATATTTCTTGATTGGTTGTTAACGAGAAATACTGCGATTATCATGTGTGGCGATCATGGTCAACCTCCACCTTTTGTTGGATTATCTCCACATGAATGGCTAAAAAAGTTCGTAGATTGTTATGAGGAGGTAACTGATGATCCCAGAGCTATTGATGAACCACTGAAAGAATTTTAAAGATTAATCAGACTGCAGCCAGATAAGATTCAATGTGAGATAATGCGTGAAGTAATTCCAGAGACTACGAGTAATGAGTTTTGGAATTTATGGAAACCTGCTGATTTGATAGTTGCAAGTCGGAAGATAGTTCGTGATACACTTCAGCAAGAATTATTTCTGTTGCATAAAGAAAAGTTTTCAGATCTACCTGTTCCATTGTGTTATCGCCCAGCGGACACACGCAAACAAAATATTAAAGCTGAGATTCCTGGAACCTTGACAGAGACAAGGGAGAAACAAAATTCGTTCTTAATGATATTGTTGTTATTCCTGTGAGTGCTGTTGAGAGCCTGTTAACGATGGAGAAGTCTCCGTGGACTTTAGGATATGCTATAACGATTCACTCGTCACAAGGGTTAACTATTTCTGATACAAATATCTGGATTGTCGATGATCCGATCGAATGGTCAAATTTAGTTTATCTAGAGGTGTCGAGAGCTAGAAGAATGTTTCAGTTACGAAGGGTTATCATAGACTGCATAAGGACTCAGGAAATCACTGATAGCAATTGCGATGATATAGTAAAGAAAAAATTAGCTGGTTATCAGCGATCTGACAAAAAAAGTAAACGTGACTTTGATCTTGATACTGAATTTATCATGACACTGAAACAATGAGAGAATAATCATTGTGCGAGCTGTAATACAGCAATTTTGTGGCATTATTCAAATAATAATCCAAAACAATTCACCGTGGATAGAATTAATAGTAATCACGGCCACACACGCGAAAATGTGATGTTGACCTGTCTTGAGTGTAATCGACGTAGGGCTGCTGGTGTCTTGCTTTCACAGAAGTGAAGGCGGTGGTAATTGTGTATCCTCGGGAATTACTTGTAATTGTTCACGTACAAATCCACGTTGAGGAGCAGTTGAAACTACTCTATAGACTGCAGGTCTACCCGTGGATCTTACCACGCTGGAAATTTTATGTGTGGTCACACTCCAAATAGGATCAGTTACTCTTTTTTTTTACCCCCTTCAAGTTCACCAGGTTCATATAAATATCTTACAGTCACATTACCTAATACTGGTTGTTTTGAGGAAGAGTCACGTCGTTGTATTGGTATATGTTTTTTGGTGATCGAGCTGATGGATTTCATAGAAGTTGCACGAGTAATTTCATTATTTAACGCAGCTATCACACTTGGTAGTCTTGCAACCCTTTCACGAGATCTCTTATCCCCAGACTTAAGGTCAGTGGATATTTCCTTCGCATATTGATATCCAAACAATCGCTCAGCAAGTGTTCGATTAAATCGCTCAGCGATTGCCTGATCATGATGAATTGCGATGTGTCCTCGTCTGATTTTGACGTTATTTTTTTTCATCAGAGATGATACTGCACCAAGAAATTCCTTGCCACGATAAACCTGTAGTAGCTGTGACCATCGTAGACCACCGCGTTGATAAATTCGTTCAAACGCAGATGCATCTTCAGTTGCTGTTTTTGTTGATAGTGGTTCTGCTTCTCTATATCTACTTGCAACGTCAACGACAGTTAACGCGTATTTGTATGCGCATGATTGACGTCTACGTGTTTTAATAGTATCATGCGGTAAAAACAAAATATCTACTTGATGAACTTCATTGGGAGTACTGACATCAAAATGTGCGTACTGAATTTTTTTAGGTGGTGGTAGATAAATTTGCCATATTGCCTGTCGTGATAACCAATTTTCAGCAACAGAAAGTGTGACATTTGCTGGAGCAGCAAGTTTACTAATCGCTGTTCTACTCCTCCAGTATCTTCTTGGGCTATAATAAATCGATTCCATTATAATAGTTATCTATGATCAATTATCTGCCCCTAGCATTAGTTTACCTTTCATCGCAGATCTTACTAGGAAGCTAGCAAGTTTTTCTCTGAGAGATTTATTTTTTATGGAATTTAACGAGTGAATCAACTTCACATCTGCAATATGTTGTTGTTGTTAATCTTTATTTTTATCCAGGCCTTGGTTGGTCTCGTTCGTCAAGTCGGATATCAAGTCGGGTTCCAGGACCACAATAATTATATCCAGGAAGATGTTTATCTCCCGGATACTGAGCCCATGGAGTCCCTGGTAATTTTCCCAGTGAAGCAGAGATATCACCACCTATCTTCGTACGAGACGAAATAAATCAGTATTTGCTTGTACCACATTTTATACACTTGCCTGTAAGCGCACGCTTTTTATTTTTTGTTATTATTGTTGTTAATCCACTGGTGCGGGTGGATGCTCTGCATCAAGCACAATATAAATTCATATTATTTATTATATATTTCTACAACATGAATATTATTGACTTCTCAGCGACACGAAAGCAAGAGCCAATCAAGTATCATGCAGCGCTACCAAATTCTATCAGAGCAGTTATCATAGGTCCATCTGGGTCTGGTAAGACGCAATTGTTGCTTAATTCGATAATGAGATATTTCAAGTGGGATAAGTTGTATTTAGTGGCACCATCTGTAGATGATCAGCGATGCTACGATGTGCTTAAAGATTTTAATGAAGAAGCGAAGTCGTTGGACGAAGATGAAGATGATAATGATATTATTGATTTTATAACCGATATTGATGAGCTCGATGGACCTATTAATAATCTCGTAGTGTACGAAAATGTGATGGTGAACAAACCATCAAATCCAGCTCGGATATTTTCCAGAGGTAGACACAAAAATACTGATGTAATTTATGTTACTCAGCGATATACACAAATACCTAAAGTGATCAGAGATAATTGTAATATTTTAGTTGTGTTTAATGGAGTCGATACACATACTCTGCGAAACATTCATCAGACTTGGTGTTCAGGGGATATGGATAAGATTAAATTCAAAAACTTCTCAAAAGCGCAAGCTACCCCACACGGATTTATCATGATAAATTTACATGATCCTCGGTCGCGATATCGTACAGGTCTCAATAAAAGTTTTGATTGACAGACACAGCAATAGGGAGGGCGAGGACAAAAATTGAGTGTCCGACGGTTAAACGAACACGTCATAAAAAATGAAAACATAAATTTCAAAGACGAAATAACAAAAATTGCTAACCCAATTAGAGAAGTTTCGGGTCGGTTAGAGACTTCGGTTAGCGTTATTGACCTTGTATTTTTATCTCCGTAGGAAGCTTTATTTTTCAGCGAAATCTCTAATTGAAAATGTTGTAGGATGCTGCTCAATCTCACACTGATAATCAAGTGATGCAATAGGCTTATTAAAGGGTCGAGCGGAAGGATAGTAATTGGAAATTTGATTCATTTGATTATTGAATTGTTATTAAATGGTTATTCATTGAATTTCAACCTTTTTTGTATATTTAACCATCTAACCGTCGGCATTGCTGACTGTGGGCTCAGAGCTTTACATCTATCTTTCACTAAATTTAACTTCCAACAAAATAGAACCTGGGTGGGACTTCTATAATAGTTTAAATAAAACATTGGGAGCACCCTACCCCAACCATAACATTGAATTGTAAGCCATGGTATGACGGGTTTTTTTTGCTGCATGCAGTCATGATTTGTGGTAAAATGATAATATGGATGCTCTTATAAGTGTTATATCAGGTCAGCTGAGCCTTATATGGAATTGCTAAGTCGTGGTATTATCAGTGTTATTTGCTATATGCAATCAAGACTCTCTAGTTCAGTGCTGTACCTACATCATATATCGTTTTCAATACAGCGTGGTCTGTTGTCATTATGTTGTCATTCTCTAACGGAAGTTTATTCCTTGTAGTGCCCTTGATATGTTGTTATTTTTTCAAAACTAGTCACTATCATGCTGTGGATATCCTACTGTTACAGCTTCCTTCATTTCGTGGTAACAATATTAATTGAGGTACTCTCCCTTGTTTTAGCTATGGTGTAATTTGTAGATCATTTTCTTATGTGTTCTATTTTTATATGCTTAACATGCGGTTATATTCTAAATCGTAAAATGGTGGCTAGGTGCAACACATATATGCTTAGAGTTTTGAAGAAAAAAAGTTGTTCTGGATGAATTTGCTGGTAAATTTAACAAACAAAAAGTATCTCCATATATTGCATGCTTTTATCAGCACAAGAATTACGCCAACTAGAAAAGAAGAAATGATTAAGCTGCGAATGGAATGTATAAAAATATGGCTCAAACCGTCTGCAGATGGAATGAGAAAATATGGACCCACAGAACTGTCATATCAAAATGTATAAGCGGTTAGTAGCTGAACCATATAGCTTACATAACACTGTCGGGTGTTATCTGCTTTGTGATATATGGTAACTGACAGTTTATACCATAAGAATTGTAGAAAAAACTTAAAGGAGTATTCGTGTTATTATTTGACCCTAAATCAACTAAGATTAAGTTAAAGTGATACATAAAGATAGCTATGGCGTTCCATAGTTACGCGTCTTTTAACAGTTTTTGGAACCTTTCGAAAGTAAAAGGGTTAAAGGAACCTAATAGAAGCTAATTTTGTTGATCGTTTGTTTATATTTGAGTAAATGTTTACTTTTACTCAGAATGGTTTATCTTCCTGAAAGATTTATAAGTTTCTTAACTTTGGTGTTTTGGCACTCATGCACGGAGAATAAAATAGAGAAAATACGAGTTCATATGAGCAAAAAAGAACACACTATTAAAAATTATGAAAACATTTATCAGCTCTTCACTCAGTTCAATAATTAAATATAGATTTCGATATCGTCTTCATAATTTGTCATAACATATTTGATTTATTGTTAGCCCACCTGCTATCGCAGATGTGGATTCGTAAAGAATTTGGCACGTCACGAACAAGGGTTATTACACAAGTATTCGGCCTAATTATACCATTCTGAACAATAATTTTAACAAGTAATTAGATATTGGAAATTGATTTTGACACAGTTTGATCGTGAAAATTATTTTTGACAAGTTAATCATAGGCAAACCACAAACAGTTAAAAGTTGTCACAACAACGTAGAGTTGTAAGCAGATTTCAAATGACCCTCAAAATAATACAAGATACACTTATCAGAGAACGGTCATATGGACTACTTTTTTGAAACCCGAAGATAAAAAACTTTATTTTTGCATTGAAAAAGATATGAATATCGCAGCATGAGAGAAGACGTGCACGGTGATATAAGGTATTCACACAAATTAATTCCATTTAGGGCTATCTAAAATATATGAGTCTGGTACAGCCTTAGGGCATCGGGCTATTAATTAACTTCCCACGGATCTTGTAATATATGTAATATATTAAAAAATAAAAATAAAAATAATTTCTTCATTAGGTTGGCATAAAAACGACACTAGCTTGAATTCATTTGAGTTAGAGAAATGTTTCGCAGCATTTATTTTGGAGCCTTGTGCTTCTAAACGGGTGGACGGGGTGAGGTGGGGATCCTTGGTCAGCACCTAATAAAACAGCCTCGCACTAAGAGTCCATGTGCTATTTTGTCATTAGGTAATTAAATACAGGGTATGCAAATAAAAGTAAATATTTTGTTTTCAACTATAGTACATAAATTGAAGTTTATGAAATGTATAATGGAAAAAAAAAATCAATTTAACAGGCAATGGGTGCATATCAAACTATTTTGTACTCTATATTTTATTCCCCCACCACTAGATTGGCCTTTAGGGTGTAAAACAATTAGTTGATCCGATGCCTAAAATTGGTACTACTAGGGAAGCTTTACTAGTATTAATAATAATAATAATAATAATAATAATAATAATAATAATAATAATAATAATAACAACAACAACAACAACAACAACAACAACAATAATAATAATAATAATAATAACAACAACAACAACAATAATAATAATAATAATAACAACAATAATAATGATGATGATAATAATAATAATAACAATAATAACAATATCAATTATAATAAAAATAATATCGATAATAATAATAATAATAATAATAATGATAATAATAATAATAATAATAGAAGAAGAAGAAGACGAAGAAGAAGAGCAACAAGGATAATAATAATAATAATAATAATAATAATAATAATAATAATAATAATAATAATAATACTGATGATGATAATAATAATATTAATAATAATAATAATAAAATAATAATAATGATAATAATAATAATAATAATATTATTATTATTATTATTATTATTATTAATATTGTAATAATAATAATAAATAATATTAATAATTGTAACAACAACAACAATAATAATAATAATAATAATAATAATAATAATAATAATAATAATAATAATAATGTAATTGCAGCAAAAGTAGTAATAAATAAGTAGAAAGTGAAGCCACAGACGGCAAACCATTGTCACTTTTACAGAGAACTTAACGGGAAAGATGAGATCAATTTCAGTACAATGCAGGGTAAGCATGGGATCGCATTGTTCTGGAGAAACATATGGGACACACAATCCAAGCACAAAAAACAACCTAGAGCGGCTGGATGAGGTACAGATGCAGCTCAAGTATGTCGACAAGAAAGAATGTATCATAACTGAAACAGAACTCTCAAGGAATCAGTTACCATAAATGCAAAATTGGAAGGTCCAGACGAGGTTTAAATATTCTCTTGACAAAAATTCGTTAAGTAGTGTGTTTGTGTGGTCATCACACATGCCGTATATACTCGCTTAACTGTAAACAACATAGGCCCTAATCCTCTGTCGCATAATACGTCTGCAGATCAGGATCTATGTTGTTTATTATACGGTTTACTCATAACTGTATAGATCTAGATCTACTGGCTGATTATGCGATGGCAGATCAAGGTCTGTACAGTTTGCAGTTGGATTTGAATTTGAAGCGAGTATATACGGTACACAAAAAAAAATAAATGCAGATATAAATAACAGTCACCAGTTTAAAACACGTTCAAATTTATATGGATTTACAATATTATCGTATTTGTTTTTCCGAGATACACCCAGCAATAATGGAAAATGTAGATTCCATTGGATTTTTTAGTGTCACTAAAGTGGGTTGTCACACAGGTATACTGCTTAATCATTGTTGAATATTGTTTTTGACAGGTAGTTAGATGTTGAAAATTGTTTTTGACAAGTTTATTAGGGGCGAATTGCAAACATAATTATCTACTGATACAAAATGTTCACTTGACCTTCAAAACATGCAGGTTTATCTTGTCATGGTACTGCCATCAGGACTAATTTTATAATGGTCAAAAGTATCAAAGTTAGCTACTGCATACCAGACTAGGTTGACAAGAAAACTGACATGCAAAATGTTCACTTGACCTCCAAAACATGCAGGTTTATCTTGTCATGGTACGGCCATCAGGACTAATTTTATAACGGTCAAAAGTATCAAAGTTAGCTACTGCATACCAGACTAGGTTGACAAGAAAACTGACATGCAAAATGTTCACTTGACCTTCAAAACATGCAGGTTTATCTTGTCATGGTACGGCCATCAGGACTAATTTTATAATGGTCAAAAGTATCAAAGTTAGCTACTGCATACCAGACTAGGTTGACAAGAAAACTGACATGCAAAATGTTCACTTGACCTTCAAAACATGCAGGTTTATCTTGTCATGGTACGGCCATCAGGACTAATTTTATAACGGTCAAAAGTATCAAAGTTAGCTACTGCATACCAGACTAGGTTGACAAGAAAACTGACATGCAAAATGTTCACTTGACCTTCAAAACATGCAGGTTTATCTTGTCATGGTACGGCCATCAGGACTAATTTTATAATGGTCAAAAGTATCAAAGTTAGCTACTGCATACCAGACTAGGTTGACAAGAAAACTGACATGCAAAATGTTCACTTTACCTTCAAAACATGCAGGTTTATCTTGTCATGGTACGGCCATCAGGACTAATTTTATAATGGTCAAAGGTATCAAAGTTAGCTACTGCATACCAGACTAGATTGACAAGAAAACATATAAACTTTAGTATATTACTCACAATAAACATTTGGACATGACGCAATATCTTCGAAACAAAAGCATATGAACTCTCTATGTAGCAAAATTTCTTTCAAAGAGTTATAGCCGAAATAAATGATCTGTGCATCCTTTTGCTAACACATTAGGAATGACATTTTAATTTTTGTTTTGCATATTATTCCGTTTGTAATTATTGCTCCAATGGTTTGTGGAACAGTGTTCATCTTATCTTTAAAACCAAATTAAACACTAGCGAGGAAATGTGGCAACACCTTTTTTAGATGGGAGGTATTTGGAAACATATAATAAAATACAGTGAATCAGTCAGTACTCATGTATAAAGTTCAAGTTAAAGTCCCAATTTCACTGAACATCTCAAAATGTCTTGTTTAAAGTGAGTTTTTTAAAAAAAATAGATAAAGCTTCTTATTGTTTGATCTTGAACTTGTTTTATTTCTGAGGATTTCATAAAATTTACTGAATTCTTGAAGTCATATTTCAATAGAAAGGACTTCTTGATGAGCAATTTAAAACCAAACAGTTAATTTTCATACCTTGTATTATATCTGCCTCAAATAATAATATGTACACAGTCTGAAAACTGTTACTCAAGATAATGGAAAATCTCAGTTTAAAAAATTATGCTGAAAAATATATTGAAATAGATGCAAGGTTATCTCAACACAATCAATGAAATGATGGACGCGAGAAGCATTTCTTCGAGTGTTGAAAGCAACAAAACTATATTTAAAAGACGTTTTACGTGCTATTGGGCTATGATCCAAAATCATTTACTTAACGGTATTAAATCGCACATAATTCCCTTTTAAATACAAACACAGAGTATTATTTTAAATGAAAATTTTAAATTTACAGTTTCATTGAAAATGGTGTGTTTTATGTTCTTCGGACCCGATGGTTTCTCCCTCAAGTCATTCATTTTATTGATTTTAAATTTTGCTAACATTGCACGTATGCTGCTTTTATCGACATGTGTGAGAAGATAATTGTTGGTGTTTGGGTCGTGTTTTGCATGGCATGGCGTGAAGTACTAATATTCGTCTTAGAAAGGCTTAATAGTGAATCATACAAATGTGAAACAAGAAAAAAAAAAAAAAAAAAAACAACCCATGCAAGTGTGAAATTATTAGTTTCGTGATGTTTGGTCATTAGGTGATTAGAGAGAAATAATTTGCAGTATTTGCGCATTTAAGAACCTTCCAGTAGACAACAACTGTTGTCTTGAGGTCCTTGGAAGTAGCGAAAAACAGTCGGTTTCAAACCATACTCGTGCAGGAGTTTGATCCCTCGGTAGAGGGACCCCTTTGCGTGTAATAACAATGTTGCACAATCTTTTGTTAAGTATTATTGCATACTGGCATTAATCGGGAGAAAAAAGATCGATGATAGCTTAGGCAAAATCTAGTGTTCCATTAGTGTTCTATGGTAATTTTGTAAAGCCTAAGTATGCCTTCACGACTTGAAAATGTCCACATGCAAGAACTAATTCTTCTTTATTATAAGTTGCTTATGAAGAAATAATTAATTTTAGTTATTTTTTTTTTGTACCTGTTTTTAAATTATTTTGTATAATAGGAAATAGCATAATCGATTATAGTAAACATCCAAGTAAATCAATCAATTATAGACTATTAGATTCCTCTAAGAGTAATTCTATAGGCAAAACTTTTGTTTCATAAGATGAGACTTATCGCGATTTATTCTAATACAGGTAGCTATGAGAATTTACCTGTTCATTACGATTAATTCTAATACAAAGATATGAGAATTTACCTTGCAATTAACGTGTATATGTCTTAAGTGTAGTTTTCAAATGGTGGAGGGTGAATTTACATTAAGGATATTTTTTTCCCTTTCTATATAAAAAAAAAATCCTTCCTTGTAACAATTGTAAAGTCCTTTTAAATTGTATGAAAATGGAACCAGTCTAAAATTCAATATCAGAGGTTCACATTATTAGAAACAAGATCAAAATGTTGTTGTAAATGTTTATACAGAATCATGTATTTAACGTTGTGCTATAACTTTCGGCCAGTGGCCTTTACTTAATAAAATGATGATGATGACGACGACGACGACGATGATGGTTTATACAATTTGGCTTGGTTGATATGAATGTGAGACACATTTGTTTTGAAAGAAGTTAGATTTTATTTTAGATTTCGACTTAGACTAGAAGCCTAAATCATGCAGATCGCAAAGAAAAAATAATGTCTCATATATAAAGCAGGTTCGTTTAGAGTGGAAGAGAATAGCTTTTTCTTGCTCCAGTATTACACACGGACTGTGAATATACGTTTTTGCTTTAGATGTCGGACAGCATGAAGTATACAAATGACATTAACGCATGATACATGAAAAAAACCACCCCACCCCACCCCCAAAAAACCAAACCAAATTAACGTACTAGATTGCATACAAAATGCAAATAGCAAATTATGTCCCTAAAAGGGGAGAAATCGTTATATTCTTGGCATTCGAGTACAAAATGGTAAAGGTAAAATAATAGTGCACTCTCTGACCCTAACTATTGTCGGAATAATTATAGATAAATTTGACTTCTGTAGAATTGTAACCCAGTTATTAACGTCCATTGTGAACTATGGCTAGTTGTTTTTGCACGAAACAAAAATCACTTGTTGAAAAGGCCAATAAGGTCGAGTAGCAAATTGGAGCATTTATTCGCATGATTCTGATGATTATAATCACTCATATAAGAATTATTCATCTGATTCATTCAAGCAATGTCGACAGCATTCCAAATATAGCACACCAGGATTGTTAAGTTACGTTCTGATGTAGTGCATTTTCATTTGAGAAGAGATCTGGTGTATCACTTTTTCATGATTTAATATGTTCTCTAGAAATATGAAAAGAATTATAATAGCAAACTAGCAATTTGTGGAATAAAAAACAAGTAAACGTTTTGTTTCACTAAATCCTAACTTTATTTAATTATACAATGTTTTCATGTGGAAAACTGTAAGATCGCTTCTCGATCAATGGATGCATACAAAATATTTCATGAAATGGGGTATTTGTTAGTTTACGACAATATTTTAAATATTTCACTGCCACTGGATCTATATCAGAAGATTCTACGGTGTTAGATTTGATAATTTTCATAGCATGCTAATTTAATTGGATACAGTGTTGCAAAAAGCTGACGTAAATTTGTACCTAGGGAATGGTTTTAGGTAGGCAACAAGTAGCGAAAGGAATACACACACACACACACACACACACACACACGTCGAGCATGTATGATAGGCAACTAAGTAAATTATGTTTCACGTTTTTTTATGTTTATCGACTGTCTTGATTAATCATTAATTAATGAATCCAGCCTTCATGATGCTAAATTGAATTTCGACTTACAAAATGGAATTATATCTGCAGTCAGTTTTATTATTCTGCTTATATTAGAGACATGTATTAGCAGCATAATACACTTAGTTTAAAATAAGAATTCAAAGCATTACTTGTTTTATGATGTGTGTGTGTGTGTGTGTGTGTGTGTGTGTGTGTGTGTGATCTAGATGTTTAACGTAGCTTTAACAATTTTTCAGTCATATCGCTACGATGTCTGCAGTGTGACAGTTTATAGTGATGTCTAACACTGGGACATCATGCCGCAGACATGTGGCATGATGTCCCACCCAGTCACATTATCCTGACACCAGGCCGACCAGTCCTAACACTAACTTCTTAATGCTGAGCGCCAAGTGAAGCAGCTGTTAGTACCATTTTTTAAAAGTCTTTGGTATGACTCGGCCGGGGAAAAACTTGAAATAAATGCTTATAGCATTGACTTAAATAACGAAAATTTGTTTTTCAAAGATTTTATAATTTTACTGATTGAGTAACTTAAGAATCATAAACTATTAATTATCAAATGCTTCATTTCGAATGCCAATTTTCCAGTTTTTAATACATATTAACCTACAACAACACTGAAGGCGATCACTGCTTTTTACCATTAACAATTAAATAAACGAATGTTTGCATGAAATACAAAATAAAATGGCATTAAATAGCTGTAAAAATTAAGGAAAAAGTATTATTTACGATGATTTCATTCCGCGTTTACATTCATCTAAGGGTCATTTTCATATAATGAATGTCATTTTCGCCAAAAATAAGTCTTATTCCCATTAGAGACAAAATGATCAAAACGTGTAAATTATGACAATAACTCAAAAATAATTATGGCAAACACAATACTGAGAGAGAGAGAGAGAGAGAGAGAGAGAGAGAGAGAGAGAGAGAGAGAGAGAGAGAGAGAGAGCATATTAATTTGCTAAGTGAGGCCCGGTTATGGAGCAAGTAAAGATGGAAAAGAATTTGATATTAACCTTCTTTGCGCCTCGCTGTGAATCTTCCAAAACGAGGCTAATAATTCATACACCAAAAACACTTTTCGTTATTCATCAAACAATATTTCGTCCAACACCGGTCTCTGAGTTCCGTTACGGTACGTACATGACGATCCGAACTGTTACTTCGTCGTAGTGAAAAAGTTTGAAATATTTTGCGAAAGTAAATAAAATTTTAATTGTCAGACACAGCCACACAAATAAAAAATAAAAAATTTAAAAAAAAATAAATTAAAACAAATTTTTATTCAGTGAAACAGATCTTGATAACCAAATATGGCACCAGTTGATGCAAAATGTGTTCAGATACAATAGATGAAATCACAGTTAAATTTAAGAACGGTAAGATATGTAAAATTAAACATGACTCAACTTGTGACTTTAATGTTATCTATACATAGAAACGGCTGAAATGTGATGCCTTAAAAACAGGTGATTCAAAAGATAATCTATTAACGAGAAAAACAGTACATCGTCAGTGCAAAAGAGCAAAAAATCTAAAATTATGGAAAGTGAATAAGAATTTACATAACTGTTGAGGAGGAAACTTCAATGTCTTTGTTTAATGATAACGAATATTTAAGACAAGAAAAGAAACTATATTTCATTCGCTCTCTACTCAGACCAGAATAGTTTTAGCTAACTATCCCATATGCATGGAAAATCAATACGAGTATTAGATAGTGAAAAATACGTATGCGGACTTTACCTTGAAATAATTAGCTTTGTCTTTATAGGGGACAAAGTATATAGAGACAAGTTAAAATACGTAAGATATCCTTTAGAAACATGTGTCATTGATATGAAGAATCAGCTACAACCGATTTCTTCAGAAATAATTCACTCGATTTAGCACGAATCCGATAATTTGAACTAATTATACACTGTTGTCATTTGTATAATTTGTATGACATACTTCATACTTTGTATCAATGAGAAACTACACTTTCATCATGCAAGTCTATTATAATTCTTAAAAGGAATTTTAATGGGCGACTTTATTACATTCTATGAATAAATTGATACACTTTCACGACATTTGACAGAGTTTGTATTGAGTGGAATTTCTGAAAAATATTCAATTTTGAATTGAAAGTGATTCTGTAAACGACTGCTTTTGCTAAACGGTTTATTTACTGTGATATCGGATTGCATAATTAATACTCATCTCCGTGCTTTTACATACGCAATTGTATACGGATGCATAGATGCGTATTGCCGCTAACTGCATCAGACATTTATGTACAGGTAGAGCTTCCGGCTACTCAAAAAGAGAGCATATATATATTGTTACGTGTCTAGGCTCTTACAAAAAGTAACAAGAAAAGAGTGAAGACAGCAAGCTTTGTAAAATTTAACAAATAATTTATTTCCTTTGAAAATCAAGGTAAAAATGTGAAAAAGACCTTAAGGTTTTACGAATCAAATCCAAAATTAATCCAAGAATGAAAAAATTGAAGTTCTATTATTAAAAAGTCCTAAATGAATCTAAGTTCGAGTCCCGATGAAATTCAAAATGGAGGGCGCTGACGTCTATTGTGGTCAGCGTCGTACTGATGTGTCAACAGTTTCTTTGTTGAATCACAGAAAATAATATTCCAGTTTGGAATTCCGAACAATTTTCAATAAATGTCTTTGTCCAAGAATTAATTTAGGAGCACTTGTATTCCAGGGAAAATAATCACTTTAAACTGAATAAAATAAAAATTCAACTCAAACTGGTCACAACATATGTTTGAAGCCCGACTGGCTAATTCTTATTATAACATGAGTTATAAGACTAACTAAAACGCAAAAGGGATGCCCGGATGATAGTCACAGGGCCACCCTTACAGAACAACATAGAAGCTTTTTACATGCCTAACATCACGTACTCCCAGTATGGCCTTAACTGAAATCAATGGTTCTTACTCTGGGAATGAATAAAAATTTTTTTTAAAAAAGTTGTTTACCAGAACTCTTACTGGTTCTGAATCAAGGTCAGCAACTAGATACAGTGTTTCTACTACTGGTTGTTTATCAGTGAAATAAAAAAGTCAGGTCAAAACAGAACTGAATTAATTTTCTGGACAATTTCAAATCCAGTTGATTAAGTTACATTACAATAACATGTAACGAATAAAAGTTTTATAAACTAACAGACAAATAATTAAATTATATATATATATATATATATATATATATATATACATATATATATATATATATATATATATATATATATGTATATATTACAGTATATATATATATATATATATATATATATATATATATATACTTGTTTAGTAAAAGCTATAACATGACAATTCCTTCGTATTACATCTTGAATCGTGTTATATCTTGGTATATTTTGAATCGTGTTATATTTTGGTATATCTTGAATCGTGTTATATCTTGAGTCGGTATCCAACAGTAATAAAGCACTACTGTCATTTGTTTGCGTTAGTCTCCTAGTTTTTGGAATCAGTAGGGTCGACGCTTCAATTATGCTTATTAATGACACTAGTTATGGGTGTTTATGAGTTAAATGTCCTATTTCTAGAGCAGGAATTTCTTTGGAAAGAGCCTGTGAAAAAAGGCCATTTGGTTGGTGTAAAGTAATAATGGAACAATACAGTTAAATAAGAAACATGTCTGCTTCTTTCAAATTTTAGCAACATTTCAAACTCCTCTCTCCACTTCCTAGCCAATGTAAAAATCCTACACTCAACATTGATAGCATCGTTTTGGATTTTTAGTGATTGATATCAGGAATGGAAATTCTTCCGACACATATTCCGCGATGTGGCTATTCCAGCAACACGAAAGCAAAGGGTGATGTTGGCGGTTATTCCGCAAATAGCATCTACGACCATGCATACACATCTGTGTTTCGCGAGTAAAACGGTTTTCTTGATGATTTCATCTCGCAGCTGTTGTTCCGCCTCGATTATTTTTTTCACGTCGGTAACTTGGAGGGTCCATCAAACATGTTCTGTTAATAATGTGATCGCGTAGTGTGATTATTCGGGAGGCAGACCTTGTCTAGATTCATCACGTCCAGGTGCAACACGCACATTCACTTCTTAACGTTACCCCTTTTTACTGGTACAAACTGCCATACAATCATAAAAATATATGCCTGTGGAATATTTAAGTCTCCGTCAATTTTATGTTTTGGTGGCTTTTCTCTGCGTACACATGTATTAGACCACTGAATGGTGTCTGAAACGATCGTTCTCATCTTCGCCCAAGAATCGTTACACGAACAAGCGCGTCCTTGTTAAATAACAGCTGAGCTTTTTCTCTTCTTAGTTAAGGCAATGTTAGTTAACACTACTGTCGGGAATTGAAACCGGGGTGGATTAGTTGGTGATTTTTCTTCATCGTTGTAGAAACAATCACTGGGTTTTTTCACGTCTGGATGTGTAGTCTGCAACTGGGCATTTTCCCGTTCGGATGTAATGATTCCAAGCTGGTCTTGATACATCAGGGTGGTGGTCCCAGTGGTCGATTTCTATTTGGGCAAGATTATATCTGAGTGCATATGAGGGTCTGTTAGTCTTGGACTTACGCAGGTATCTATGCAAAAGTGTCATAAAATTACAATCAATATTGTAATTTGATGTCACAAGATCCACCACCTCATCTGTAAATTCCGTAAAATCATCAGTATGTGGCTGTTCAGAATCTATCACGTGTAGGCAATGATAAATCTTAAACAATAACACCAAAGACGGTCAAGTACCCGTATGAATAGATGTGGAATGCTTCAGACTGAATTTCATCTCTGGCGCCCAATGATACTGATATTGCATATGTGAAAGATTTTGGAATTTCGTCGATTTTTGTACGTATTATTACTTGTACACCCGGCTGGTTCTTTATCAATGCTGTCAATTGGCTCCATGCACTAAATACAATCCGGACTCACGCGATGTTGAAAAATGTAAAGTTTATATTTATCAAAGCCATCCACGTCAACATAATCAAGTCGGCCAAGTGTTATTATCACCTGAGTTTCTTTCTGTTTCTTTGCTTAGCTGTCCTGAATATGGTGTTAATGAAGTTACAACGTTAGGTGACACAGTCACCTCATCGATCTGGGCATCCACGCATAAATTAGTTGCAGCCTCAGAAACATCGATATAATTTCCGATAAATTCCACCGACATATCAGCATCATTGATTCCCTGGTTCTCAGTGATTTCCTCAATTTTATTTTTGGACATGGCATCTCGCGGCTTCCAAACAATGTCCTGAATATCCGTTTTGCACGCTTGCATTTTCAGTTTGACTTT
>JAECUM010023062.1:0-12221 GCA_016617855.1 Megalonaias nervosa | reverse complement strand
GTTAGTAATAAATAATGAAGAGATATTAATTTACGTTAATTATCCTAATGCATGAAACACGATTTTGCATATATCGAAACCATGAATCTACAAGATGTGTGGAGAATTGCACATAAATATTAAAAGCAATATTCCTGCGTAGGACAATCCAAACCGACAGGCTCGACTAGATTTCTTTGTAACATATACATGATATAGGAGAAATTCAAAATGACAGGCGAGACAGGATTTTTTTGTGCAATTTCGCAGGACAGAATGATATGTGAATCAAATGGTTATCGATTTGATAATTCTGGCATTATTATAAAAACAAAAGGGTGGCCGAAAGCTCTAAAGCGCTCGCCTTTACCGGTCACTGCCATGTTTCCTCTGTCCGTGTGGGTTCGAGTCTCGGGCTCGGCCAAAATGGGTATGTGAGAAAGCTCACCATTAGTTTACCATGGGTCGGAGGTCTTCCTTCACCAGTTATACTGACCGCCATCTATAGCCTATCTAGTGCTGAGAAATGGGGTGAAACACTAAACACAATAATAAAACAAAAACTTTATAATAATGATAGGGTACAGTAAATACAGTATTCCAATGTTAAGAGATACCGCTCCGGTGGCCTAAGTGGTTAAATAGTCCACATAGGATGCGGGATGTCGAGGGTTCGAACCGCGGCCGAGTCATACCAACGATTTACAAACAGTGGTACTAGCAGCAGACTCGTTTGGCCCTCAGCATTAAGAGGTTGGTGATAGAACTGGTCGGCCGGGTGTCAGGATAATGTGACTGAGTGGGACATGATGCTACGTATGTGCGGCCTGATGCCCTAGTGCTTTTCATCACTATAAACTACCAAGCTGCAGACATGGTAGCGATATTATTAAAAATTATTAAAAAATTGTTAAAGCTACGTTAAACAAGCTACATTAAAAATCCAAATCACACACACACACACACACACACACACACACACACACACACACACACACATTGTTAAGAGATAAAGAATATGTTAAAATATAAATTTGCGACATATATAATTTAATATAAATGATCGGCTCTTTTAGAAACACCATTATAAATAATAATGGAACTAGTTACTTGATGTTTTATTAATAATTGAAAGATTTTGAAATATATATATTCCAGAATTCCAATACTGGATTGTACTCCATAACGTTTTCTTTTATTTTAAAAAATTCTATACACATATGAATGTTTTACATGTGTTGATAACTTTTGTTACCAAGGGCACATTGAATTAGGTACTTGTATCATTGCATACCTTCTAACAAAAATTTATTACTCAAATAAGGCCAAGGAAAAGGGTAATGTTTGGTATCACTGTTCAGATTCCATTCTTTATAAATATGAAATATATGCACCTAATAGTATGCAAGCTGAGTCAGTCACAAAATTCTACTGCAGGTTTAAGCTGAGGCTCCAATTCAATTGCTAATTTTAAGCCAAAAAAAAAACCCCGTCGCTGGCAGATTAAAATTTATACAGATAAATCTTAATCATAGTTTAAGCAAAAAGAATCGTAGCTAACTAATTAAAATGATATCGATTAATCGTATTTATATTGTAAGTCACTACAAATGTGATTTTTTCATGCGAGATACTTACCCATGCTATTTTACACCTTCTAATAGTTATTTTTTTTTAAAGTAGTAATTGGTGGTTTAGTTTGCAGTTAATACGTTGTAATACACCAGTGTATTAGTACATTGTAATACATCAGTTAACACTTAGTACATTGTAATACATCAGTGCATTAGTACATTGTAATACATCAGTTAACATTTAGTACATTGAAATACATCAGTTAACACTTAGTACATTGTAATACATCTGTGCATTAGTACATTGTAATACATCATTTAACACTTAGTACATTGTAATACATCAGTACATTAGTACATTGTAATACATCAGTACATTAGTACATTGTAATACATCAGTGCATTAGTACATTGTAATACATCAGTTAACATTTAGTACATTGTAATACATCAGTTAACACTTAGTACATTGTAATACATCAGTGCATTAGTACATTGTAATACATCATTTAACACTTAGTACATTGTAATACATCAGTGCATTAGTACATTGCAATACATCAGTGCATTTGTACATTGTAATACATCAGTTAGCACTTAGTACATTGTAATACATCAGTTAACACTTAGTACATTGTAATGCATCAGTGCATTAGTACATTGTTATACATCAGTGCATTAGTACATTGTAATAAAGTAGCACATTTATGGCAAGCTAGTTTGCAATTTGTTTTATCTTGTGGTAAGTTATTATTAACTCTTTCGACAATACTATTAGATTTTACTTTTTTATATTCTAAAATTGTTGTTTCGAATAATTTACGTATATAGCATGTATTGTTTTCAGAATACTGTAGTTTAAAGTAAGCCAGATCTATTAAATACTCCCCTACTGGTGTACGGGCCTTTGTATCCATTTTAATGAAAAAAAATATAACCCAAGATGACTTCAGGGAATTTAAGTTCTGTAGCTGGATGTCTGAATATTTGTATGTTTCCCAGATGGGTTGTACGTGCTAATACTGTCCATGTAAAATATTTGTCGACTATGGGATATTGTAATCGAATAATGTAATTTATTTCCTAATAAATAATGTTTTCTTAAAATTATTTTGACTGCCACAATATTTTTTCTCCACCTGTACCCTTGCATATAATGGTATTATTGTCGCAAAGAAGAATGGTATCATTTTCAACTGTGTCTCTTTTATTTTTATAACTATGTTTCGTAACAGTTGATACTTATTTTTTGTGTAAACCGTTTATGTGTTGTTATCTTTCAATATCGTGTAAATACTTATTGATTTGAAGTCTAAACCATTTCTCTTTAATGTTATCTTGTGTCCAATCAGTCAATATGCTGTGAGTTGCTACACCTAGAGGAGCGATACAATTTTTGTTATTCTTCTAATCTCATACACTAAATATTTAAATAAAGGGACGAGTTACACATTCGAGCCATGCAGATCAACTCTTGAATATATAATTGTCAACAGAAGAATGCTAGATTGAATTGTTGATTGTGAAGTATTTATAAATCATAATACATGCATAGCCTCAGATCACCACGTTATCTGCAGCACCTTTACCTTTGCGACTGCAACGTAATGTAATCTTCGTTATCCCACAATTCCATCTGCATGCTTGTCTGAATGTGGAAACTAGTAGTCAACTTGATGTAGATCGACTATTAAAAGCAGATTTGTGAATCAATCCCCAAATAGCTCAAACAAATAGAAAACATTCGTAGTAAATTAACTTCTGTAATGAGAGATGCTAGCCTTTAAAGATTTACTGTCGAGAAAGTTCAATCGCAACGCAAAACCTTACTGGTCGCCGGAACGTGTATCTAACAATAAAGCTCGACACTTTCAGAGAAATTGGATAGAAAATGGAAGACGGCTTGACTATGAATCTTACAAGCAATGTAAAACTGCAAAAAGGGAATTTAAAATTAATACTCCAAAATTTGCGATACAGGCCCACGAAGAAGCAATCTTCAGAGACTTTGATGAAGCAGCAGAATTAGACGTTAGGCCTTTTTTTGGAAGCTGTTTAACACACAACGTAACAAGGGTAAATATTCGAAATGTTTTGAATTAATATATGACGGCGAATTAGAGTCTGCTGTGGATGAGATAATTCGACTGTTTGCTAAATATTTTTCTAAATTGTAGGTTAAACTATCTTTAAAATAAAATTTAGTTGTCAAGAAATAGCTTCTGTTATAAAACAGCTAAATCTCTGACAAGCCCCTGGCAACGAAGGTATTTAAATGAACATTTACGTTACGTGGGTGGGGTGGGGGAGCTAACAGAATTAATCACAATGCTTTTTACATTCCTTTCGGTTGGAGAGTAGGGTTAATTGTGCCCATATTTAAACGTGGAGTGGTATCTATAACTGATTCTGAGAATTATAGAGATTTTCTCTGTTGCCTGTATTATACAAACTTACTGAAAAGTGCTTATTCGATAGGTTGTCTAGATGGTGTAATTATCCTATATATATATTTAACTTCCGTAATAACCAAAAGTAGGGGTTTTAAAAGGAATTGTGTAGTATAACATCTTCCTTCAATTTACACGAAGCTATTTTTTCCACTTTAGAACCCCCTTCACTACTTAGGATCAAGAATGTTAGATTTTCGAAAGGCCCTTGACATTGTGAATCACGCCGGACCGTTCCTAAAACTCAGAAAAGAGGCCATTCAAGGAAAGATTTTATGTGTGATAAAGGAATCGTACTCAAAGCAGTGCTCTAATGAATGAATCAAAATCCGAATCTTTTTCAATAAAACAGAGTGGTGTTTTATCAACATTACGCTATCTTGTTTACATTATTAACATTTTACAAGAATTACATGAGTCAGAATTAGGGTTACTTGTTGGATCCATGCCATCTGGAAATCCAGAAGATAAAACTATGCTAGCAAGCACACCAATCCATTTGCAAAAGATGCTTGATATATGTAATAGATACTCCCCAAAATAAAACTTAATCTTAGTACAAGCTGTGTATTAGCTTCTAATCAGAATATACAAACAACATGGGAGAAGTTTAAGTGGAAAATAGGCAATTGTTCTATACCTATTTTAAATGAAACCAAACATGTTCGAATTCATGTTAGCTCCAATACAAAATGTTTGACAAAAGTAGATCGGGGTTGTATGAAAGGCAGAAAATCATTTTATTGTACAAAATTAATGATGATGTGCACAATAATTAAGAATTATATGGTTGCACAGGAGTGTGCCTTACTTTATAAAATAAATTTAGTGCTCGCATACGAGAATCCTCTCTGTTAATTGTATATCAGCAATGCATTAATTTTTTCGTTCTTTTCGTATGCTTGTATTATTATCTCTGAAAATAGGAAATAAAGATTGATAATTTATAGGTAGTTTTTCGAATTGTCGCCGTATGCCAAATTAATTTAACAGTTAACAGTATTCAATATCTATAAAATCACTAGTATTAACTTTTCTCGCGCCTTCCCATATTAATGGTGTCCTGGTATATTTGTAGTTGCCAGATAACGGACTAAGTTTTAGCTGCCTCTCAGTTTGTAATGCAGACTGGCAATATAAGACAACACACTATTAGAGTGAACAAACTTTGCAGTTGGAGTTTTTCAATTGATAACAAGCAAAAAAGCTATCACGCAAAATGTGCAAAATCTTAATTTGGACAGAGTTTTAACATAAATGAGGCTAAGTTATTTCCCTTGTTATATGGTGTGTCTATATATATATATATATATATATATATATATATATATATATATATATATATATATATATATATATATATATATATATATATATATATATATACTTTTACTATTAAAATAAGTAATAGAAAAGAGCGGGAAGCAACAAACTTTGTAAAAGTCAACAAATAATTTATTTCTCGATAATACTAGGTGAAAAGTTTAGAAAAGGAACTTACAGTATTGTGAATTAAATCCCAAATAATCATAGAATTCCTAACGCAAGTAAAAAAAATATTTAAATTTCTGAATAAACTTTAGTGATATTCCAAAATAAATAATCCAACGCTGGAAGTGTTGATGTGCCTGTTGTGGCCAGTGTCGTGGTGATATGCCAAGAGTCTTTTGTTGATCACAATAATCAGTAGAAGAATACCTATTTATTTGAAATCTCACCATAAATATCAGTTAAAGTCTCTTTCCACGAGCCTAATTTTAGAGCACTTTGCAGTTCCAGTGAATAAATAATGTAAATAAATAAATTTCAGCCCAAATGAATTACAGGACACAAGAATTATTCTGCCTCAAGATCTTATGGCACAAATAAATAATTTCGGGAAAAAAAACAAGATTATATAGTCGTGTACTTGACCCCAGGTCACAATTAACATTTAAAAAAAAATACTTTTACCTACTAGAAAATGTTATTTTGGAAGGTTCCAAATGTTTACAAGCCAAAATCTTAGTTATAATTAGAAAGTCTCTTACTAAAATTAGAATAAAAATATGATAAACACAATGTCTTTGACTCAGACCAAGAGGAATATGTTTACTCCTATTAATAATTATCTTAATATTCGTACCATACCATAAAGAAAATATTTGTTATGTATTAGTTGTTTACAGAATTTAAAAAAAAATCAATGATTCAGATCAGGTAGAAAATGAATTTGATTGTGGACGAGGTCAAGTCCAAAATACAATTATCTATAGCATATCATGAAAATAAAGAATGACAAGCAATGCTAATGTAGTTAATCCACAATGGATGTAAGCCTAATGTGACTTGGTTGAAAAGTGTCTACCCACGCAAAGATATACAGAGAACCTTTCCAACCTTTGATTTATTTTCTTGGTATAGTAATGCTGGTCTTGACAGAAACGTGATATTCGATCTACGTGAACACTAATATGACTACTGACACCTCGGTGAGATGATCAGTCATCAGTGAATCTGAGATGCAAATCTCCTAATTTCGTCAGTCCCTAATTTCGTTCACGTTCTGGAAATAGTTGTCACTGTTTGGAAAAAAAAAGAAAAAAAAAAAAGGAATCATTGTACCCTATATAATTTACGACAACATATGCATTGTGGTCTGACAGCATCTTTACATATTGATGGATTTTATCTGTATTGTTTTTTAAGCAGCGGTCAGTATATTTCGTAGAGGAATGAAACAGGTATGAAATGTCTGGTATGAAAATAAACTTGTTACCAAGTAGGTGTAGCCGTATATTTCTAGAGTGGCAAATAATACATTTTATTATATATTTTCCTCAAAGAGCGACAACTTGTAAAAGGATGAGGAAGGTTTGGGATTGGAAACCTATTCCGTGAATGAGATGTCTATTTACAATGTAATTGACCGTCGATAGAATATGACTCCATATTCCTACGCGTAAGGTCCAAAATGAATTAATCAGGATGATGCGTGCCAAGATGAACAACTGATAAAAGAAAATTATGTCGTTCCTAAATGGAACTAATTGTACCATGTAACTTCAACGAGCAATAAAACCAAAACCACTGTATGATTCTATCTCAATGTATAGAATTTGTAAAAAAATATAAATAACGTATGTTTCATTCACAAGTAAGATATATGTATTATTAATTTTCACTAGTATATAATATCGAATTATTGATTTAACTAAAATGATTTTGAATAATATTGATTCAAAAATGAAACATGTGTATCTCGTTGTGGCCATTTGACAAACATGATGCATTTCCAGTTTCACAGCTCTCGTCAAATGGTCAAAGAACCATCATGCAGGGCCCGCCACTGCCAGTCTAATGATGAACAGATGTTGCCAAAGCTTTCGTCCCTCACTGTGAGTAAATCAGTACCCCACTCTGAGCCAACGTCATCATTGGCCCCTTCATCCAGGTTAAAGGAAACTCCACACAATTTCACGACTCCCTATCAAACTGCTAAAATGATGCAATAACTGATCTGTGTAGTACACAGACACAGATAAGTGTGAAAACTATAATACACATTGCGCATGCACATAAATTGGCTTCATTACACACAAATGTATTTGATCAGAACCATAGTACGAGATTATTATACTTACAATATCCATGTTCGTACGTGAATCTGTCTGACTTGAATAGTTTGGATTATAAGAACTCAGACATTACTCATTTCATGCATACAACGTATAACTGCATTTAGATTGTCCAGTTATAAAAATGGCTAACTTGAAATAGACTATAGTCTATCTGATAACATGGCATTATGCAACATAAATCTGACTCTCCGTTAAGTTTAGTGTGATTGTGATTTGGATTTTTAACGTAGCTTTAACAATTTTTCAGTCATATCGCTACGATGTCTGCAATGTGGCGGTTTGTAGTGATGTCTAGCACTGGGGCATCATGCCGCAGACATGTAGCATGATGTTCCACCCAGTCACATTATCCTGACAACAGGCCGACCAGTCCTAACACTAATCTCTTAATGCTGAGCACCAAGCGAGGCAGTTGTTAGTACCATTTGTATAAGTCTTTGGTATGACTCGGACGGGGATTGAACCCTCGACCTTCCGCATCCGAGGACGACGCTCTAACTACTAGGCCACCGAAGCGGTCCGTTAAGTTTAGAATAGATTCTCAAATATTAAATATATAAAACGTTACTATCAGATGAAACGGATAGCAAGAAAGAATACAATTTTATATTTCACATATACTTACAGTTGAAGATTGATTCCGTAAAGTGGACAGCTTCCTAACAAAACTCTTTATATTGTGATTATACATAGAAAATTTATTTTCTAAGTACCTTGATTGTGGTGAAAATTCACAACCAGAGAACTCGAGATAATCGGGTTTCTCACTGTTAGAACTTTGTGCATGCAGCAATGGGTAAGACGAACTCATTGTTTTTAAATAGCTAAGGCTGAAAATAGACCACCTTTTCTACAATTTCATTGGCATATAATGCGTAGCGTTCTACCACAGTTCCGTAACAATACTGACTAGTGACAATAAATCTTCTAACATTATCGTTATGTCTATTTTTCTGTTAATGAGACTTATTCACAATGGGGTAATTGTTATCAAAGAGGGCAACCTAATTTTATTTGCTACATTTTCGGTAGAATAAAGGAAACTGTTAACTGCTTCTTTGCAATTTACATTTGCAAACCATTAAAAACGAACACATTCATCTTGTATTCATCCAAATATGACTAAAATTAAACGGGCCTGGATATTAAAAACAGGACCTACTCACTCTTCAATCCCGCGGTTGTCTTCAAGTCATCTGCAGTCATTCTGCCATGGACAATTGTCGCATACAATTCTAAAAGTTGCCCATTGAAAATGGTACTAAGACATAAAAATGACACAACTGCAATACAGAAATGAGAAGAAGGGCCAGTTCATGTGATCCAGATCCAATGAGAACTGATAATTGAAGGACCATGGTGTAAAGTAATTTTCAAAATCTTTGCATCTGTGTCATCTTCACCGTGACAATGAAGACCAATCAACCCGATGAAATCAAGGAACGCCTTTTAGATCTGGTCCAATTATAATGTAAATGTAATGCGATTAAAATACGCACAGCTGTTACTAAAGCAGAATGTGTGATTACAGTCCTTATTTGATTGAACAGTAATAGATAGAGGATCGAGCACGTCTGGCGGCTTTCGAGTGAAATCATTACACTAAACTATAGAGAAGACCTGGAATTTGCCCCATTGTAATATCTGTGCCACTGGAGCTACGATTGCTGTTGATGAAGACAAATTGTATTCCGTCCACGTCGACAGTATCCTTCCCTTTCACACCTCGGTAAGACGCTCCACCACTTATGAGAATCTCGACTGTGATTACCGCGTTACTTTGAACTCTGATGGCAGAGGGCAAAGTGACGTCATAAATCTTCTTGTAGACATTAGTGGAAATGGTCAGCTGATTCTTCCCAAGTATTCTTTTCATGTCATCAGTGATAGACAAAGTTACTTTGTACGTATCCTCCGCTCGTGCTGGACCGAAGATAACTGCACCGTGGAGATATATTGATTTGGAGCATTTGAAAGAAATGGCGTCTGTACCTATATTCCTCCACTCACCGGAGGTATCATCAAAACGGTATACTCTTTGAATGGAAATGACTCCAGAGAATGTTTGGTTGGCTACAGCCATGTGATTTGGTTTCATAAATGTCTTTTTATTTTTAGCCTCTTCTGGTACTGGTATATGTTGGTCTGAGATGCGAAAATTCGTATTGAAATGCGTCAGTAGTATGGGGTTATACTTTCCATGGTAATACTGAAACAGTGATAACTTTTCATCAGCCGTCAGAAATTTGCCGGTGGACAGCCTTTCGGTAATATAATTAATATCCATTATAGGAAATCGTATGACAAAAATAAGGTTCCCAAGAACCGTTCGTCTGTTTTTGTCATCTGGTTGTATTTTCTGCCTAGCACATTCAGCGTCAGCCCATCTCAGCAATGCCTCAAATATTAAAATCTCGTCGGCTCTCAGGTTGTCTGGTTTCATCACATTTTCTACACATTTGCTGCAAAGCTCAGTGAATCCTCTGGTTATTAGAACATCCACAGCATTTACATGTATGAATTTCAAGCATCTATGATAAACAGTGTGTTCTTCGTATTCATGAGCAACCTCGAGTATGCGGCAGACGTTTTCTGAGTACATCTCTCCTTGTAGGTACGACAAAGCCTCATCTAAGACGCCTCTAAGGTTGAACTTCTTGGCGGCATACAGGACCGAGTATGCTTTATTTGTATCTATGTTGATCCTTCCGCCGTATAAGTAACTGGAATAGATGTGAAGGACAGCATGAGAACCATTTTGAGAAGATAATTGCAAACAACAGGCTTTAACGTTTGTTTCTACATCCAGAAGATCATTATGATGAGGTACATAGAACAGTCAAAGAGACCCATCTTTATCAATTTGAAGCTTGTGCTGAGATCATTTAGAAGAAGAAAAAATATTTCTGACTAGCTAGGTGACTGTGAGTCATTGAAAGGTAGCAGGGATTATTGCCACCGTTTCCTATATTTGATTACAAAAAGTTGATGGCTTTTGCTAACTTAACGTGGATTTAACAAATAAAGTATGTAGCCAACATTTACGGAAATATTTAGTGAATACATTCCAGATAAATACTGTAGCTGTTAATAATTCAGGATTCAATATTACCTTAGAATTTCCCTCATGTCTTTAGGATCAACATCTGGAAAATGGAGGATGGCGGGATGGTCATCCAGATGATTGCTCAGCATTTTGTAAAATTCGGAACTGCGGCTCATCAGCATGTATTTATGCGCACGCATCGCCATTTTAGGTTTTCCAACTATAATGACTACGTCACATGCGATTTCGTATGTCAGCATGTACATATTAGTGTGCGCTAGAGATTGGCCCTCCTGCCAGGTGTGCTGCATAGAAAAAAAATACTATAATTTCCATCTGCGAAAGGCAGAAGTCCCGTACCAATGGTATGGTTGGTTGAAAAAGTAATGTTTTGGTTACCAAAATGTTCATCATGAAAAGATTTGAGTGCTTGTATTAATTTCACACTGTCCTGAAGATGCTAGTTCCATAGCAGATAGGGTATATTCTTTAGGAACATTCCAAATTACCTTTAAGGGTAAGTAACTCAAACAAACTATTAATCTCGCAAATGGAAGCCAAATAATCTCTCTAGAGTTGCATCCCGTAGATAACAAGTATTTTCCGCCCCAACTCTACACAAACTCTCATTAAAAAGGAATTCTTATACGTGATAAACTTGCAGACTTACGGTTGTCTATATTTAGACTCAAAGTTAACTTCATACTACACCTGTACGAATGTACTTATGTAAATAGGGAAAGATAATTTAACGAAATCTCAAACGTTTACCCAATACGAAGAAAGAATAATGATCATAATTCGACGACAGTAACAACAACTTGAATAAATCATACATCAGGCAAGCTGGCAAAGAGACCTTTAGTGAAATATATCGACTTTTCTCGTGTTTATATTTTAATTAGAAAAAACAATACTGCATTGCAAATCCTTTCTATAACAGAGAATTAATATTGCTTCAGATAAGAATAGCAACTCGAGTCTTAACATTGCCTAGGTACAAAAAAGTCAGCTTCAGTCCTTCAAACATCTTGAGAACGTAAAGTATAGGCTTCATTATTTCACCGTGTATCAAGAAAACAAGAAAGCATATTCACCACCTTAAAATTGTCATAAAAATGATAACACTATGGGTCAAGAACTTGTTATCATATATTAAATATGTCGTTATTTTTCTGAAGATCTTTTAAGTAATAATCCGTTAACAGAATGCATAGATAAAACACAGTCGGTAATTTTGCAGGCTGCATCCTATACGTAGTCCTATACATAAAGAAACCGATAGGCAGGAAGATGTAAAATGGAGCTAATTGTCCTTCTTAAGTTTAATAAAGCTTGAAACGTATATATTCCATTACATGGGCTTTGAATATTTATCAAATGAAGCAGCAGCGGGGGGGGGGGACATACGGCCTCATTTTGGTATTTATTTTGTAAAATCACTGCTTCTATGCGTATTTGTCCGCTATTGTGCTGCGCTACTGTGTATATGCATTTTTATAGACTGTTTGTTTATGGAACTCTTGACAGTTATTCCGTCAATCCGCCCCCC